>MU685290.1:84824-157947 GCA_026770625.1 Nicotiana glauca | reverse complement strand
CCCCCCTTTCTCACCATCTCAACAAAACTCTCAGAACCCTGTAACGCCACCATCTCCGCCATCCGCCGCCCGCCAGAGATCGCCCACGGCGGCGGCCGGCGGCCAATCGTCCCCAAATTCACACCAAAGCACCACTTCCCCCCTCATCACGATTCCTCCATCATCTTCCCTCAAATCCCACCGGAATCCCCCAAAAATTCAAAACCCTAGCCGCCACCCTTGTTTATCCGATGGCGGCGCTACCACTCAAACACCCCAAACTTACACCCTAACTTCCCTAGCCTCCTTTTATCAATTTCTTTTCCCTCAAATCTTTGCCAAATCCTCTTATACCAAATTGAAATCCAAACCATAATTTTTAAAAAATCAAGATTCTGTGGTTATTCTTGGTGCGAATTGATTTTACTCTCCCGTTCTCTATGGGGAACAGACGATAATGTCAATTTAGACCAAGAATCTGAAGGTCTGGAGTTTCGAGCTTCCTTTTTCTTGGTCCGTTTAGAGTAATTTTATTTTCTTTTATTTTGATTAAGTTTTTCCTTCATTCTGCTATACCTGTTTCTTTTTCTTTTTCTTTTCATTTGATTGCTCAGTAATTAGTTTTAACCTCGCATATCTGTTGTTCTCGAAATTAATTCCTATTAGTTTCATTGAAAATTGCAGATCAGTTCATTTGTTTGCATAAGTCAAATGTCAAGAATTGTTAAGGTGTTTGTTTCTAGGATAATTAAAAATATTTTTTGTGAATCATTTGGGTCCACTGGGCTCAATTTCCTTCCTCTTTGTTTCCTCTTTCTAGTTTTTGGCCCAGGCAGTCTCATTCACATGAGTTTTAATGCTCAGTGATTACTGCCTTAAGATTTGTGAATTGGGCTATAATGTTTGACCCATAATCGAAACAAGGCCCTCCTTTGAACTTGACCCATAACCCCTGTAAGGTTCAGGGGTAAAAACATGGCATTTGGGGGGGTAGTTTAGGAAGACTAGGTCAGGGAATCTTGCAGTAACAGATTAGGAAGCACCTAGAAGCTTCTAGCATGGGGTGTTAATTTGAATTTCAGGATTTAGATAGTATAACTTGTTTAGCAAGTCAGAAGGTAAGGGACTATTTGGCAAAAATGAAATTAAAAAGGGGGGATTAAAGTGCAAAATAAAATCTGAAGTTGCCCTACTTGATTCACTATAAAAGGCATTATATCCTTGCCCTGCAAGTCCGTTTTTAAGAGCCTAAAATTTGAGAGTCTAGAGTTTTAGGGATCAAAATTCTGAGCATTAGAGTCTAGAATTTGAAAAGCTGAAATTAAACAAAAACAATACCGTTTCATTGGTGTTTGTGTTTTCAACTCAAAGAATTCCCCAAATTACTGGAGCTATTTAGCCTTTACTTGGGACTGAAATAGATCAAGATTGAACCTATTTGAAGTTCCTTGGTTTACTTTTGATTGGAGAGGGATTTTAGGACTGTTTTATGTCGATTTTGGCTTTATCTGGGTTAATTATTGTTGTTGATTCTCAATACTTCCTGCTGATACCCCTTCTCTGCTTTTTGTCTTCAAATTTCTAGGTATTTACTCCCAACTCTGCAGATGTAACTCTTTGTTTGAAGATGAAGTAAGGGTTGAGGCCTGAACATTGGATTTTATGGTGAATTTTGATCTTATAGATTTTCCATTCCATGAATTACTGTAGAATTAATTAGATTTTGACAGCTTAAATTTACTTGAGGATTGTTAAAATGATGTAAAGAGATGTCTGAGCATGCTAGGTTATTTCAGTTTTTGTTTATACCTTCAAATGCATTTATATCATTCTAGCCAATGTTAATAGATGAACATTGATGTAAGTGTATAATTGAAACGTTATGTTGTCTGCATCAGTAGCTTTAAAGACGTCACTAAGTCATTCTAGCTAATTTCAAGTGTGCAATCAGTGTGATATTACAAGGTGTTACTGTATATTTTTACCACTGGTTTTATGCTTAATTTTGAGTCAGATCTCTGGTCTTTCGAGCCTGGACACCTGGGTTAATAAACTCAATACTGGACTAGTTTTTTCTTTTAAGAAAATTGATTTGGTAGTATGTCAGTAATTGTTTTAGTTGTTTTAAATTGGATCATGAGCAGCTTGTGATTGGAAACTCGTTGTTGTGATACCAAATCAGTAGTTTAAAATCTAAAAGAAAATAAATAAAAATTCAAATTCATTTTTTTCATATACTTGTTATTTGAAATGCAAATAATATAGGAGGCTGCCCAGGTGATTGAAAATAGGCCTGTTTGTTAATACATGAGCCCAAAAAATTGGACAGCTTTTACAACTAAGGCACCAAAATATGTTTTTGCTTTTGGGTTGGGCCTCTAGTTAATTTACCACGGCCTAGATTGTGTGCCAGAGTGCCATTAGCTTAGGCATATTCGAAGTTTGTATATTGGGCCTCTTTTTTAGGCCCAACATTTAGAAGTAATTATATATGGGTTTTGATTTACCATAGACTTTAATGTTGGGATTAGTCACATTTCTCATGACCTTTAAATAATGCCTTTTCTTAACACGGAGTTGGGGCGTACTAGATAACCAAATAGTCTAGGGCTCTTCGAGTATAGTATAAATATGCTTTTAAAATAAATTTGAGGGACGCTATGCCAAATAAAATCCCAAATATGTGGCCCTCTTTAATTAAATCCTTTAAAATACTTAGAACTCGGGATGCGCCATTTAGCGAATTTTATGGCCTCCCGCAAAGTGATGAACATGTTAGTCACTTTAGGCACGCATTTTAATAATCTACTTTCCTATACTCGGGTGCACATTTATGTGACGCAAATCCAAATATCAACGATATTAAAATATATCAAAAAATACGACTGCATTTATGTGACGTGGTTCGAGATGTGTTTTAATAACGTTGTAATTTTCCTTAAAATTAAATAAAAACGGTAAATAATCAAAAAATTTCTCTAAAGGTTGAAACATGTATTAAAATCAGGTAATCGGCCGATTAAGATAGTTTAAGCGATCGTGCTAGAACCACGGAATCCGGGGGTGCCTAACACCTTTCCCCGGGTTAATAGAACTCCTTACTCAAGAATTTATGGTTGAAAATTTCCTCGATTTGGCATTCAAAATAAATCGGTGACTTGGGACACCAAATAAATTATCCCAAGTGGTGACTCTGATAAATAAATAATCGGATTTTGAATAATATCACTTAAAGTGGAAAAACTCCCTTATACACTATCCTTTCGGGAGTGGTGTGTAAAAGGAGGTGTGCCACATGTCAATGGCCATTTTGAGCCCTAAGATGCAGGCTTCGTACTCGGCCATGTTATTGGTGCACGGGAACCTAAGCTTGGCAGATACCGGATAATGCTGGCCGGTTTCTAACACTAGGATTAGTCCTATGCCAAGTTTGCCAACTCCTTTGAAGTTTGCTGCTCCGTTGAAAAGCATCCTCCAACTGTCATAGGATTTTGCAATGTCTTCTCCTATAAAGGATACCTCTTCGTCAGAAAGATACGTCTTTAGAGGCTCGTATTCTCCATCCACAAGATTTTCGGCAAGATGATCTGCCAGTGCTTGTCCTTTGATTGCCTTCTGAGTCACATAAACAATGTCGAATTCACTTGGCAGGATTTGCCACTTGGCTAGTTTACCAGTGGGCATGGGCTACTGAAAAATGTACTTCAGCGAATCCATTCTTGATATGAGATACGTAGTGTAGGCACAGAAATAGTGCCTCAGCTTCTGAGCTACCCAAGTCAAGACACAACAAGTGCGTTCTAACAGAGAATACCGTGCCTCATACGGGGTGAACTTCTTGTTGAGATAGTAGATGGCTTGTTCCTTCCTCCCCATTTCATCATATTGCACCAGAACACAACTGAATGCTTTATCCAACATTGCAAGGTAGAGCAGTAGGGGTCTACCTGGTTCAGGTGGAACCAAAACTGGTGGTGTTGACAGCTACACCTTGATTCTGTCGAAGGCTTTCTGACAATCATCTGTCCATTTGGTAGTGGCGTCTTTCTTCAACATCTTAAAGATGGGCTCACAAATGACAGTGGACTGAGCTATGAATCAACTGATATAGTTAGGTCTCCCCAAGAAACTCATAACCTCTTTCTTGTTCTTTGGTGGTGGCAATTCCTAGATGGCTTTGACCTTTGACGGATCCAATTCTATTCCTCAGCGACTCACAATGAATCCAAGTAGTTTTCTTGCGGGAACCCCAAATGCATATTTAGCGGGATTCAGTTTTAGTTTGTACCTTCTCAGTCTGTTGAAGAACTTCCTCAAATTTTCCATATAGTCAGTGGCTTTCTTGGACTTGATGATAACATCATCTACAAACGCTTCGATCTCTTTGTGTATCATGTCATGGAAAATAGTAGTCATGGCCCTCATATAGGTGGCCACAACATTCTTTATCCCAAACGGCATTATCTTGTAACAATACATCCCTCACGGTGTAATGAAGGTTGTTTTCTCAGCATCTTCTTCATCCATCCAAATCTGATGATACCTAGCAAAACAATCCACAAACGATTGCAGCTCATGCTTGCACAGTTTTCAATTAGAATATGTATGTTTGGAAAGGGGAAGTTGTCTTTGGGACTAGCCCGATTGAGGTCTCGGTAGTCGACACAGACTCTAACCTTCCCATCCTTCTTCGGTACTGGCACGATGTTGGCTAACCATGTTGGATACTCTACTACCATGAGAACCTTGGCTTTGACTTGCTTGGTGACTTCTTCCTTGATTTTCAAACTCATGTCAGGCTTGAACTTCCTGAGCTTCTGCTTTACCGGCGGGAATGCAAGATCAGTTGGTAGTTTGTGAGCCATGATTGATGTACTGAGACTGGTCATATCATCATACGACCCGGAAAATATGTCCTCATACTCCTTCAGGAATTCCGTGTACTCCTCCTTTTCTGATGGTGACAAATGAACACTGATGCGTATTTCTTTGACATTTTCTGCATCTCCCAAGTTAACAACCTCAATCTCGTCCAAATTAGACTTAGGTCTATTATCAAAATCCTCAACCTCTTTAACAACCTCTTCTGGTATATTATCTTTTTCTGAGTCTATATCCATTTGTTGCGTTATCTCGTTGCGTGTCACAATCGTCGGTTCATCAAGATAAGTAATAGTAATATTGTTTAAATAAAGTAATGAGAGGAAATAATAAGAGAGAGATATGTAAGAAAACTGAAATACTTTAATAAATTCCATAAGTGTTTTGAACATTGGAGCTCTTTCTTGCGAAAAATAAAAATGTGAAAGGAAAATAAACTAGTAAAGCAAAATAATGCGTGGTGCTTTGTTCAACCTTGATACCCCGAGGCACGCCGGGCTTTGGTGGTTCTGACAGTCCAATTGTTGAGGCGTGCTCCTCTTCTTATAGCCTATATAGAAAGGCCTTCATCCCCCTCCTCCTCAAAAACGACATAATAGTCCATATCATCCTCTTCAAATAACAAATTCCTCATTGCTGCTAATCCTTCCTCTTCTTCTGACCCATAGATGACATTCGCTAGTTGAAAAGTCTGTTCCAGACGGGGTATCGGCTTCTCCAATGGATAGTAAGGGCCATGCCAGGGTGGTTACTAGTCCTTGAATTCTTCCTAGGTATACTTATATCCCAATCTGAAGGTGGTGGCATGCTTCTTGAGCTTGATAGGCTTAACAATTCCTTGGAGATTTTTGCCAAGTCCTTTGCCAGGTTCATACCCGCACTAGTTCAATATTCTTTTGATTTTGTTATCCCACCATTTGTCCTTGTCCACGACGTTGACTCGCTTAATATGGTGGTAGGTTTCTCCGCCTATTTTTCTTCTTCCTCCAACTGCTGGGATGGTCTGGCGACTGTATATGGGATTGCTACCATCGCCATGAATAATAACCTCTTGGCGATTCCACTCAAACTTCAGCGCCTGATGTAGGGTTGATGCTGCAGCTTCTGCATCATAGATCTAGGGCCGTCCCAATAGAAAGTTGTATGATGCTGGGATGTCTATTACTTGAAAGTCGACATCAAACCATGTACGTCCCATTTGCAGACACAAACTGATTCCCCCAATAGTGGATCTTTGGGAACCATCGAAAGCTTTAACACTGATGGCTCCATCCTTGATCTTATGCAGGCTCTTCCCCAATGTTTTGAGAGTCACCAATGGACAAATATTGAGGCTGGACCCTCCATCAATCAGAATCATGGTGATGAAATAATCCTCGCATTGAACAGTGATGTGTAACGCATTGTTATGGCTTAAACATTCCGGTGGCAGCTCATTTTCATGGAAATTGATTTTGTGACTCTCCAATACTGGCCCTAGCATGTTTTCCATTTCTCTTCCAGTTATGTTGCTGGGTAAATATGCCTCTCTCAGCACCTTTAATAAAGCATTCTTATATGCATCAGAGCTTTGCAGCACAGCTGGGATGGAGATCTGTGCCGGTGTTTTATTCAATTGATCAACGACTAAGTACTCCTTTGCTTGTATCTTCCTTCATGGATCATCGAGCCCAGTTTCGGTCGGCCGTCCAGAGGCCTGCTTACTCAATTCAGCTAAATGTTTCGGAGTATAAACCCTGCCAGTTCTTGCCATGCCCTGTGTCGCAACTGCTTCTGTGGTTTTGGCTTTTCCTTTTCTCCTCACCTTGGTTGTATAATCCCAAGGGATGGACTTCATATGGAATGGTGCTATGGCCGACATTGCTACCGGAATAGGCACCCTTGCTTTGGAAGGTAACACAACAACTTCAAATGGCGTAGGTGCCTTTGGGGACCCTAACTTGACCTCAATGTCACGCCCCATGTTCGAGGGACATGACCGGCGCCCGACCGGGTAACCCCAGCCGAGCGGACTTGGGTGCCTCTCCTACCCCATGTGTTGCCCCATGTCTTACTTACTCAATATTCCAAGAACTGGCCAAACAATTAATTTAGAACACCCTTTTTGCAAAACATACATACATACAATTTAGTTAGTGAAATTACCAATTCGTTGCCTAACAAAGGAAACATGGATTTAAATAAACTTCTAATCCACATCCACTGTCTATGGAGCCTCTAAAAGTACAACAGGATAATACAGTATTCGTCGGTAACAAGGCTCCGGCTATACCTTACACAAAATAAAAATAAAACTTCGAACACAAGTGGCCTGAGCCACGCAGGGCCCCGAGAGGAATGGGGCTCACCAAAAGCTGATGGAAGACGAAGGGAAAGCTACGATCGGTAGACTGGAGTACCTGCTGCAGATCCACCCTCAATCATAAAACGAATGTAGCGCCTCTGGCAAAAGGGACATCAGTACATTTGAATTGTACTGGTATGTATAACAAACCTTACCCTGAGTAACCTCAAGCCATATACAAGTAATAAACAATAGAAGGAGGCAACAATTGAGTACACACAAGGAAGACAATCAAGGCAAACAAGTTAACAAACTCTCCTTTCCCCATCATCATTTCCACATTTTCAATTTCACAACGTTCTCATATTTCGTTTCAATAGTGATATCAATCACTTTCTACCATTATTACCTCGGCCACCCTTATTACTTCGGCCACCCTTATCACCACAACCCATACCTTATTACTTCGTGTTGCGGCGTGCAACCCGATCCCACTGACCAATCACAATTCATAAACAATACCACAGCAATAATAATTTACAAGGATGACCACAACAAGTTTTAAGAACAACAACCACAAATCCCAATAATAACAGCAACACACTTACAAAAGGTTTAGGTGACTATCCATACCATTTCCATCTTTTTCAATAGCCCATTATACCATTTAGATCACAACAATAGTTTTCACGATTAACCACAAGGGATACTATCACAGTTATTTCAATTTCACCAATTAAGACTCCTCTCTATCATTTATTCCAAAGTCCTTTCCACATAACACATTCGCAATCACAACTTAGTTTATAGCCATTTATTTGCACAATCATATCAGATGTTTTAGCCAACAATGCATAAGGCACAGTATTTACATGAATTCACAAATAGTTCACACAAGTAAACACATCCTGCTCACAAGAGTTTAACTTCACAACTAATTCATGGAGATATCACATACCACATATTCAGACACAAAACAAGGTGATTTTACAAAGGTTAAAGTTAGCCATACATACCTCAATAAAGCTTTCCTTACTCTTTTACAAATTTTTGGAACTCTTAGCAATTCGATCTATTGAGTAAAAATTACAAATTAAATCAAGAATTAGAGATGAGATTGAGACTCTAGCTTTGTTCAAGCATATTGACAAACCTTGGAGGTAAAATGTGATCTTAGGCCACTTTTTAAGAGCAATTTATATCACTTTGTACCCCTCTTTAATTCACCACCTCCCACTACTCTAAGGTTTAACATGCATGCAAGGAATCCATTATTATACCCATGAATAACCTCACTAGTGACCTCTTATATTTGAGAATAAAACAAACAAGAGTTGGGGTGATGAAGTATTACCTCTTGAGATGAAGGTCTAGGGGTCTCCACTTGATTTTCTTCAAGGCTTTAGCCATATCTTATGGAGTAACTTGATGGGGAGACTTTCCCTCTCTAAGAACCCTCCCTATCCCTCTAGAAATGCTCAGAAGAATGATTAAAATGAGCTATAACACTGGATATATCGATATGGAAGTCGGGTTAAAAATTAGAAAATTCGAGCCCCGAGTCAAATATGCGATCGCAGAGCAAACATGCGATCCGCATAATGGACCGCAAAATGCACCCCAGAAATTGGACACTCTGACTGAGCCTTCGGTAAGAATGCAGTCCGCATTCATGTTCTGCGGTCGCAAAGTTTACCGCAGAACTGACCCTCGCAAAAATTCAAAGGAAAATATGCAATGACTATGCTGTCCGCATTTAGATTATGCGAACGTATTTAGACCGCATAACTGACTTAAATTTTAACCAGCTTTCTGACTCACTCTGCGGCAGATGTGCAGTCCGCATTCCTGATTTGGGGCCTCATTCTGGATCGCATTTCTTGCATTTTTCTGGAAACTTATTCTTGACTTTTTAATACATTATTCAATCCAAAAAGGTTTGTGCCACGGCGAGTCTTACACATTCTTAACACATATTCGGATCATAGCACTACAAGCTACTAGGTTTTAAGCACAAAATTTTACGGGGCCTTACACTCAATCAATCCTGGCATTTTTGTAGAATAAGGCGCTTCAAACTCAAGTGGTATGGACATGTTCACTTCAGCGTCTCCAGAAGGCTGGATATGGACTACAATCGGATTAAGTGTGACTATTTGTTTCTTTGGCTCGTCACCTTCAGCGATCAATCTGATTGATCTTTTGGGGTCCCAATCATCTTCTATCTCAATCATGTGAACAACTCCACCCTTGTGGTATGGTATATGGTTGTTACGGACATTTAGAGCAAGTTCCTTTGCCACGATGATCTTGTTTTCAATCAAAGCTTAGATATTATCCTTCAGAGAGCGACATTCATCAATGGTATGCCCCTTCATGCCGGAGTGGTGTGCACAGGTTTTGTTTGGGTTGACCCATTAGGAAGGATTTTTGGGGTTATGGCAGGGACATGGGTGACGTAACCAGCAGCTTTAAGCCTTTTCTTACATCTGGTCGATTGGTTCAGCAATGGCGGTGTACTATTTGAGAGGTCTACGGGCGAAGTTTGGTCGGTGTCTAGGGAAATTTTGGCCGGGGGAGGGGGGAGGGGAGGGTGATTGATGGTAGGCTTGTTGGGTGTTGTAGGCTTGGTAGACGTGTGCGGGTTGGGAGTATTTGGGTGAAGTAGGCTGATATGCGGGAGGTGGAGATGATTGGTAAGTAGGTGGTGGAGCTTGGTAAGAGAGAAAATGTGCTTGGTAATTTGAGGTAGGTTGATATGTAAGAGGGGGTATTGGGTAGGTTTGGTTTTTATTGGGAATTTTGTTCTCTATACAACCATCACATTATTCACATCCCTTTTCTTAGACGTGCCATCAGACTGTAGAGCCTTTTTGGTAGCCTGTAATGCTTCAAAGTTAGTTACCATACCACTTTTAATGCCTTCCTTGATCCTCTCCCCTAACTTGATGATGTCGGAAAATTTCTGGCCTTTAATCAGCATCAACCTTTCGTAGTATTGTGGGTCTTGAGCCCAAACAAAAAACCTGTTCATTTGCTCTTCTTCTAAAGCCGGCTTGACCTTGGCAGCTTCTGATCTCCAACAAGTAGCATACTCGCGAAATGTCTCCATACGTTTCTTCTTTAAGTTATGGATGTAGAACACATCTGGCGCACTTTTCGTGTTGAATCTAAACATGTTCATGAAATCGAATGCCATACTTACCCAGTTCCACCAGCACCTTCAATAAGGCATTCTTTTAGTTTTGTGGTTTCGGGATGTTTTGTGGTGGTGTGGGATTTTGAGTGTTGGGGAAGTTGACATCTAGGGTAGTGAGGGAAAACGATAAGCTTGCCAAGTTCCAAACTTGGTCCAGTTCTTCCTGAAATTTCAATAACTTCTGTTTGAGCTGGGAAGCACTTTCCTTGGAAACCTGAATACCCTGAAGGGCCTCTACCCTTTCAACTGAGTTCTACTTTTTGATGTCGATCAAATATTCCATTTTTCCCTTGTTCTTGTTTCTGATAGGACTCAGAGGAGGAGGAGGTGGAGGGCCCTCGGATCTTGTGGAGTAAGATGATGATGCCAGAGTATACAAACTAACCTTTAGGGAAGGGGAATAAAACCAAAAAGTAAACAAAAAGGTAACAAGTTAGTGAGGATCGTGAGAAGAAAACATTGCAATATTTAAACACATAGTGCAAGAATATAAATCGTGTTCTAATTTGGGAGCCTCATTGTGCCCGTGGTAGGCCTAGCTACAAGTTGATTTGAAGAACTTATAATGTTAAGTGCCTCATCTTATTGATAAGAATAAGACGAATCCCAAAACGACAAAAAAATAGCAGAAAATAAAATGTCACTAATGGCCATTGGCCTTATTACATTTAAAGCAAAGAAAAGACTCCTAACTACTTGGCCCCCGAAGAGGAACACAGATTTGTCGCCATCTCAGAATAGAGTTGCAGTCTCTATGATTTTGTTGTTGGGTTGGATTTCCAGAAGAGAAGGCATGTTTCCCAAATATTTTCGGACGAGGTTCTGATCACTGGAGTAAAGGTCTTCCTGCGAGCTTAGCAACCTTGGGTGGATGTTGGTTACCAAGCCGAATCTGGGGACTCCGTGCCTCATTTTCTGCAAAACAAAGTGTTAGACCCTTACCCCCGCCAGACTCGACTATTTAAATATCAATAATTGGCATAAGCAGCATTTAGTTCTCCAAATAAATGCACATATGTGGTAATGTCCGTCTGGGTTCCCAAAAAACCCAGTGGACTTTGGACAAGGCTATCTTAAAGACCATAACCGACCTGGCTAGCTTTGATAGTGATGCATGCACAATTGAACAAATTAAGGTTTCTATGGGGTGCTAGACCGGTACCCTTAAGCGGACAACTCAAGAGGGAAAGGCACGGAATCATCGACTGCATCACTGATCGACTGGTTTACTGCAAATACGCCTTTGCCAAATTTAGGGGGTAATAATATTGGAAGGGCACAACCACTCATTATAAGCATTGCTATGGTATTTTGTGTGGCACGAGTGGAATATGATGTTGAATATGCAATTACAAGAATGAAATAAGTTGTCACATATTTTCACGTTCATAAAGTAATGATTACAATAATTGCTCATAATTACAATAGTATTGGAGGAAAGCAGTAAAACAAAGCATTAAAGAAAACAAATAAAGAGTCAAGTCATTTTTGTAGTAAAAAAGAGATAAATACATTAAATAAAGGCAATAAAGATGCAATAAAGTCACAAGTAACAGAAATGGTAAAAGCCTAAAGAATATCCCCAGTAGAGTCGCCATGCTGTCGATGCCCCCTTTTTCAAGGCAAAATCAAGTTTATGACATTTGGGCGGACAACTCTTTTCCTTTTGGTAATTGGGTTTGCAATTTAGAAGAGTCGCCACCTAATGATTAAGTGCATTAGGAAACTAAGCAGAGATTTAAAAAATAAAGGAAGAAGAACCAGAGAACGGGTAAGGGCTTGAAATTACCTCGGGGGGAAGGTGTTAGGCACCCCCCAAGATCTACTAGTGTGGTTCCCGGCCATGCTACAATTATGACTTTAAATGCAACAACAAGTAAACAAGAAAACACGTAAAAACTAAAAAATAAAAGTTAGAGGCATGCTGAAAATTTGGGAGTAGGAAATTTCGTGATTATTTAAAAGAAAGGATATACTAGTGCAGAAAAATGGGGGTCAAATAATTGGTGCAAATAATCAAACAAAAGAATGAAATGGGGCGGAAATTTGGAAAAGAAACAATACTGGAAATTAAATAACTAATGGAGATTTTAAATGGTTAAAGTAAAAGATGGGGTTTAAAAGAACTAAAACTGGCAGTTTTTTTAAATTCTAAAAAAGAGAAGTAAACACAAAAAGAGGGAGGGGTCCTAGGTTTATAAATAACATGGATCACCCCATGCAACACCCAGTAACCATTTATACACGTGGTGTTATGGCGTGATCATCATATATATGTCTACCCTTTCCCACCCCGTTAAGGTACTAAATCGCGGAAGGGTCTAGTTACTTGTTGCATGCTACTACCCGCCCCAATCCTATCAGTTCCGGAGGAAGTTGGGACTACTAAGCCTAAAGGGATGGGACCATTGTCTTTTCAACGTTTAAAAGGACAAAAATCTAGTGCGACAAACAATACACATAACAGTTAAAAGGGGAAAACACATAACAGTTAAAGTCTCAAATATGCATCCTCATTCGAAGCAAAAATTGTTTAGCATGACTTATAGGTACTGGTTTGGTCTTTAATTAAACTTAAATGTTAAAATGGTGGCTGATTTATCACATATTTTCAGATAAGAAGTCCGAATTAGGCCTGCCTGCTGGTTGTAATTATTAAAGACTGGTATAGTTAGTTAATTACCTAATAGTTTTCCTAGATGAGGACTATAAGCATGATATCTAACAATGCAGAAGGTGTACTGATTTTAAAGAAGGGTTACTGGTTTTATAAACAAAAGTTCTGTAGATTTCAAATGACCTTGCTATTGATTTTAAACTCATAGATGAAATGGAAGAAGCTGATTCAATTGATTACATCCTACAGGCATGATTTCTAAGCATTGTTGGTTTTAAGACGATTACGTAAGTGCATGAGTCCTATAGGCATGGTATCTAGAATGAGGTTGATTATTGTTAAACCTATGATTATTTTCCTAATGACAAACGTATATGCATAGATGCAGAAACAAAACTATAAGCATGATTTCTATTTGTAGAAATTTATAGGCATGGCTCCTAATGCGTAATGAAACAATCTTATAGGCAGGATTTCTAAATGTAGTTCAGGAATTATACATGATTTCTATATGCAGAACTTATAGGTAAGGATTCTATATGTCATGTAATGAAGCAAACTACAGCAGGATTTCTATATGAAAAGACTATAGGCAGGATCTATATATGCAATAGTGAAATGACTCATAGGCAGGATCTATATATGCTGATCCATAAATGAGAGATGTTGTGATTGTAAAAATAAGACCTAAAACACCATATGCATAACATGCGAGACCCTCCCCCCAGTTTTACTATACACCCCATAAGTTATTACAAGGTTATTACAACTTGAATGAATCCGGAAAAGTAAATTACATCAGAAATTAAAATTCCAACCAAGGAGAGCCTAATTCAGACTCATAGTCTGAAACATGAAATACACCAACTTCCAAAGATCAGATTTCCAAAGCCTTTCTCATCTTTTGGGTGTGTCAAAGCTCCAATGGGCTTCATGAACCCCAGGCAGTGCGTACACCCAAATACATTGTAGAATGAGATTATGGTGAAGTGTGGAAGGGCCAGCCCTCAAATATCAAAGTTCAGAGGGAACTCAAGGTCCCAAAGCAAGGCTCATAGGAGGGGGCAGAACATAGAGTCTACGAGTAAGTGTAAGTGCAATAGAGGGGGGAATTAGGGAGTCCAGGCAGGATAGTGGTCATGCCCAGCAATCATGAATGCTGGCACACCCCTGACCAGCCTATTAGCCAAGTCCTAGGAGTTAGGATCAATTGAAGATCAAGTTCAGACCTGAGCAGTAATTTGGATACTGTCAGGCCAAAACTTCAACTCAGACACATAGAGGGGAATAGGGGGTAGGGATTCATAGTAGAAACAAATGCAAGGAAAGATCATACATAGTTTATTCACTGAACATAACAATCAGAGTAAACAACTATAAAGTAAACACATAGAGGTGAGGTAGAAAAATTAAATCAGACATCCCAGTTTCAGGGAAAATAGGTAAAAACAAACAGTAGTCTTGAAAAGCCAATTTGTAAGAAAGCAGTCCCAAAAGATCTCAGAAAAGTAGAGTGTTGAGAGAGTTTTGGACTCAAAGCAGTATTGTAAGTGTGTAAGTTGAAATTAAAAGTCGAGGTATTGAACTTTAGGATACAGAAGTTCAAAGTTCTAAAGTTGTGAAGTTTTTTACAAGCTTCAAGCTTGTCTTAATGCAGAAGGGTCAAGCCTATCTTATAGTGCAGCAAGTAAGTAAGAAAAAGGAAAGGAAATAACATTGTAATCAGTCTCCCTTTAGTTAGGGGATTCTGATTTCAAACGTGTAAAACAATTAAGGAAAGGGATTTGAAAAAATATTTTCTTAGTAGTATAATAAAGGGTAAGTACATAGAAGCTATTTAAGGTAACAAACCAACAGTATGCGGTTTGTAAAAAGGGAAAGGGAATCAACCAGTAAAATCGCAATTACAGACTTGTACTCTAATGAATCAAGTCAGAAAAAGGGTAAAGAAATGTTCAATTAGGGAAAATCAATAACAATCAAGTAAATGCCATTAAAGGAATTCGGAATTAATTAGTAGTTGTCAAAACCTTTTTGAAAGAAGAGTCATTATATATAAAGCGCACAAATGTAATCAAGAAGGGATTGTCAAGTAATTTAGAAGAGAGTCTAATCAAAGAAAAATTCGGAATCATACGCAAAAAGGGGTACACGTCCAATTTGTAGACTCACAATGAGTCTGAGAGTTCAGGTTCCCAAAGTGGAACCCTAATTCAAAGATAGAAAATAAAAATTGCAAGAAACCCCCAAATCCTAGGGTTTTGAATTGAATCAGCTATAGAGATGAGGAAACAAGCCATTTGTTTCAGAGTCTCAACAAAACAGATATGATAGCATGTTTTGATGACAAAGGAAGAAAAATCATAAAGAACATATTTGAGAAAACTCGGAACCTAAATAAGTTCAGAAGAAGGAGATAATACGAACTTGAACATAAGTAGATGAAGCATACAAGAACATCAACAGAGTCCAGTAAACAAAAATTAGATAACTTAAAGGTAAACATATATAGTAAAAGAGTAAAGAAAACATAGCAAAAATTAACAGGAGTAGCATGTATAGTAAAAAAAAGTAGAACACAGTATATGCATAATAAAAGGAAATCACATGAACAAGGTATAGACAAACACACATAAAGCAAAGAAGAAGAAAAATCAAAAACATTTTTCCAAAAATCCTTTAAGAAACCCTAAAATCGGATAGAGACGATCTTGAAAAGAAACTTTTGGGGAAAACACTTTAGATGGCAAGAAAAGCATAGATACAGTATAGATCTAAGCAAATAACAGTGAAAGAACCTCGAATAGCTTAGGGTTTCGGAGAAACCTTAGAAATGAGAAAGGTTTGGAAACAGGTCCGATCTTGAGTTGGAAAGGTCAAGCGTCAGGCTCCTGAGTCGTGAATATGCCGGAGCATGGCCGGAGGAGCCATGAAATCAAAGGTTTGAGAAGATTGGAGAAGGAATTGTCAAGTCAGGCCTCGAAACTTCGAACAACCATGGCTTACTGGTGAAGATAGGGGAGTACCAATTATCCATGGCCTGAGAAACCATTGATTCCGGTGAGGTTATGGTCGGAGAGGGTGAGAGAGGCTAGGGTTACAGGGAACCTTCGAGAGAGTTGAGAGACAAAGGGTTCAAAGGCGGCGTCTCAAACGAAATGAATTAGGATGGGGGGTTTGGAAATTAAAAAAAAGGAAAGGAGGAATTATGGTCGTTGATCAAAATGATCAACGGCCTGGATCAAAGGGGAGCCGGGCGGGTTTTTTAATTGGGTCAGGGGTCGGGTATTTTAGGGAATGGGCTGGTCCGATTTGAGATTGAAATTAGGTCAATTTAATGTTAAAATTGAAAGGTAAAAGGAGCTGTAATTGAAATAGAAATGGGCTAAACATTAAATAGCCAATTTCCCTTTTTATTTTATAAAAATAGTGCAAATGATTTTTAAAGCAAATTAAAAGTACTGAGCCAACAAATAACATATAAATATCAATTTTAAAATACTGGAACTAATTTTACAATTATAAAATGCTATTAATCTTAAAGTAGGCTATAATTACAGTTATATGCAATTTACTCTTTTAAATACCAAATAAATTTGTAAAAAATATATAAAAATTACCTTAATTATATTTTGGTTAAAATATGAGAATAAAAAATAAATTATTCACCAAAATGGTAATTTTAGGGGTAATTATTAGATTTTGTACTGGTAAAATAGATAATAAATTAATTTTAAAGTCTTTAAAAATTAGGAAAACATACCAAAGCTCTTGGGCATGGTTATATATGCATGTACATGCTATTTTGAAAGTATTTTGTATATAAAAATACATAGGAAAAAATTGAGTATCAATAAACATTATGAACATGAGATCTGCTTATAGCCATTTAGATCCTAAAGCATGATATCTAAGTGGTAACGAACATGCATATATCTAAGTGGTAACAAACGTGCATAATTTTAAATAAAGTCCTATAGGCAGGTTATCTAGATGTGAAGTTGAACATGCAGAATTTGAAATAAATCCTATAGACATGGTGTCTAAATGCAGAATTGAACACGCATGATTTATAACCAGTCCTATAGGCATGCTTTCTAAATTGCATAATTGATCACAAATCCTATAGGCATTTATTTCTACCCTTGAGCATGCATAATTACCCATCCCATTTTCACTAGCCAACCTCTGAGTGTTTATTAAAAATTATTACAAACCAGAAATAATGAATTACATTAAAACTAAAAAAGAAGTTACAACTAGAGAAAGCCTGATTCTTGAATTCCTCTCTGAGTTAGAGAATAAACCACCTTAAAATGACATGTTTCAAAGCCTTTCTCAGACATGGGTGTGTCAGAGTTCCCTAAGGGTCTCAAAGGACCCCAAGCAGTGCTTACACCGAGGTTCACAGAACCAGATAGAGATGAGTGCAGTGTGGAAGGGCCATCCCTTATGTATCCAAGTTCAGAGGGAGCTCATGGGTCCTAAAGCAAGGCTCACATAAGAGGGGAAGAACCTAAGTCTAAGAGTATGGTGGAAGTAAAGGAATAGATTTTTAAAACTGAGGGGAGAAAGGAGAGGTGTAAATGGTGATGGAAAAAGAGTAATAGTAAAGCACAAAGTTAATAACTTCATACAAAGGGGGTCAGGGGTTGGGAATCCATTGCGAAGAGCATATGTACTTAGGCAGGGATCAGCTTTGGGCATGCACAACAATAGAAGGTGTCGTCATGCCTATAAACAAATCAGAACACACAACATCTAGAAGATACATGGAGGCTATGATCCCAGGGGTATCTGGTTTGGGTCATACACAGCAATGTCTAATGATGTCATGCCCCAAACCCACCACAGATGCCAAACACATTGGGGATGAGGATTTAGGATTCATAAGCCATAATAAGTAATTGACAGAATTCAGAAGAAAGCATTTATTCAGAATAGAAAGGGCAGATTACAACATACTTTATAATGGAACTTGATTAAACACAAGCAGGAAACAAGCAAGGTTGAAGAAAATAATAAAGAAACATGTTGTTGTTGATGCTTAAAATTAGCTAAAACATACCAGTAAGGATCCAAATGCAGTCAAAAAGTAAGCAAGCTTCCCATAGCCTAGCCTTGGCTTTCAACCTGCTAGGTAAGGCAGCAATACAGAAAAGGGAGAGATTTTAGTCGAATGTGTGTCTGAACTCAAGTATTTTATTCCTTGTGTTCGTGTCTTTCAAAGAAAAGGGGTGCAGGGTATTTATAGCTTTTGAAAACATGTGATAAGTAAGGTAATAAGTAAAGTTTCAATATAAATATGGAAATAATCACAGTCAGCATCAATTAACCAAGTGGATCCCCTTTAATTAAGAGATCACTTGTTTAACGGCCAGTAACAGGCCCAAAATAAGAAAATAAAATCAGTTTGCAAGCAGAATGATTATTGCCATATAAGGAGTAGTTAAACCACTGAGTGAGTAATCAAGTCTAAGTACAGAAATATACTTATTTTGGGAAAGGATTCAAAAAGGCAAAAATAAGGAAAGGAATCAATTAACCTTCATAGGCGAGTGAAATTAGAATTCATAAAAGAAAGGTTTTGAAATCAGTCACAAGATTGGAGATCAATCAAAGACGTAACATGATTCTGCACTTCAGTATTTAAATAGAGTGAGTAGGGACAGCAGACATGTGAGGCCAAATTCATTGGTAGGAATAGGTATAAGGCTCAGTAGTAAAGCAAACCTTCGAAGCATAGCAATCAGGTAGGTGAGGTCACATTGAATCAATAGCAGAGTGTTAGAACATGCAAAAGTTTCATAGCAGCAGGTAAGGAAAACCCTTTGAAAAATTAGGGTTTCAATCATAGTCAAGTTTTAAAGATAATAGGAGCCTAAAATCAGAGGAATCACATAAAGGAAAAATAGATTCTGAAATAAAGAACTTCAAATCGAGTCAGGTATTCAAACGAAACATTTCAGACCCAAAGATATAGGTTCTTTCAATAATTGTCGTGCCTAAAATATGATAAAATAATATATCAAACAATACTTAACCAAACAAACACTCATCTAACAAACAATTTTTTTAAGAACTCGATTGAAACCCCAAAAAAATAAGGGTTTTCAACAACAACGAGTTTGAAAGACGGTAAATAGACAAGTCAAGCAAAAATTTAAACAAACAAGCACACATCTTAAACATATTAAAAGTCAGAGAAGAGATTTTGAAATAACTTTACAGGAAAACCCTAATCGGAAAAGACAAACAGTCATTTTTGAAAGCAAAATTGAAGAAACTTCGAGAAGAGGCTTAAAAGCTCATAGGAAGCATGGATCTAAGGTAAACCTGAAAGAAGTCAAAAAGGTCTTAGAGATTACGGTTTAAAGGAACCTAGAAAAGGTAAGAGAGGCTTCGAAAGTTACCGATCTAGACAGGAGATTCAAAGGTCTGATTCGAATGGCCATGGTTGGCTAGAGAAAGGTCAGAGATGACTGAAGAAAGGTCATCGAGCAAAGACTAGACCAATCCCCTTCAGAGTCTGGTCTTGAGACCATAGAACTAAACACGTAGAAGCCATGGAAGGATGTTACAGGTCTCCATTGACCTCGAAAGGCCATGGACTAAGGTGGATTAGGGTGGCGGCGGCTAGGGTTTGGGGTTGTTGTAGAGACGATTTGGAAGAGAAGAAGAGTTCAAGGGCAGTGGATTGTGAATAATGAATTAGGTTTAGAAGGTCTTTTTTTTTAGTAAATCGACTAGGCTAAGCGCCTAGGGCTAGTTTTTATATATATCTAAATAAAAGGAAAGAAGTCACACGATGTCTTACATGGGGTAAGACAATATAATTTATCAATTACATGCCAACTACTATCAATATTTGAGCGTGTGTGATCAATACTGATATTAACATCTATACTAATTCTGAAAACTAAAACTAGTCTATTATAGAAATAGCCACATTCTACATTGTTGAATATTTGGATGCCAAGATGGCCCGTCTCCTTGTGATTTTCTCCAGCTTTGTTGTAAAATTCCTTACCAAATTTGTACTCATTTGAATATCATTTCTCTTTATTTACTTCATGTTTCATCCAGTTGTGTAGATCAATACAACAACTGTCCAGTTCCATCTCTTTGTGCTACATGTGAATTTAACTAATGTGCTTCTTGAGTAACTATGTGAACTTCCTCTGATCATGTGTGCATGTTGAGTACCTCGAGCTATAAGTATACTTATCACACCTTTTTTCAGCAACCATTGCCTCTTCCTTAACTTGCAATTTGTCTGCTCCTTGTGATAGTTTTTCCCAAATGTTCTTGTATGCTCCTTGCATGTATGATGATTCTCCTGCTCTTTTTCTTTTGTTTGGCTCCTTGTGTGTGGTGTTATCTTCCTAAATCTCTTTAAGCTGATTCCCTTGGATATCATTCATGTGATTCTGCACCTGTAATGTACTTGTATTCTATTTGTCTGCTCCTTGTGATTGCCTTTTCCGATGTTCCTGTGTCCTCTTTGCTTATCTGGTGTAACTTTTGTTCTATTTCCTTTGCCTGAGTCCTTGAATGTGGTGATATCTTCTTTAGCTTCTTCATGCTGGTACTCTTGAACTTCTTTCCTGTGATTCTGCACCTGCTATATACCTGTGAGGTGGTGCATTTTTTTGATAGCACCATATTCTGTTTCCTACTTCACATATTTGTCTGAAAATGGTTGGCGTGTTGCTAGTGTTACTGAGGTGTTATCCTCCACTTTTGTGATCTTTCCAACCACTTCATTTGTCGAAAGTATTTCTTTCCTATGTTGCTTGTCCAGTTATGAGAAAATAGCCTGCTAACAGTAAAATCCAGCTTCTATGCTTGTGCCTATCCATGGTTTCCTTCAAGTGGAATGAGTGCTTAGCACTAATACCACCAACTGGAATTTCTCCAAAAGATAGGTCATAGGCACAATAGCTTTTCCTGCAAAAAAGAAAATCATGTTAGTATAAAATGACTTCACCATATCCTCCTCCAAAAGGATTTGGATATGATGAGAATATGATACAACTCTTGCTTCCTTCCTTTTTTCTTCCTCCATCTCTATCTCATTGCTACATTTACACTTATATATGGACATTGTAGTTTATCGCTGTTCACCAATCTCTTGCCATGTGAATCTAGATCATGAAAACCAAAGCATTCTACATTAGCATGATCTAGTGCATAATTAGCAATGTGGTATGCTAGACTATTTCCTTCTCTAAGAGTATGAGCTACAGTTATACTGCATCTTGCCAGCAAGTGCTTGATCTCTTCAACAATTGCACTGATATTCCATGGTATCTTCCATACCCCATCTATCACGTTCTTCAGCATCATAGAATCAGTATTTAACTGAATGAATTCATACCTTTTAACAACACAGTACTTCATAGCTATAAGAATAGCTCTTGCTTCTGCAACAGAGTTTGATCCCTCTTGAATTTTTTTATCACAAGCATACAGAACATCCCCTTCCTCATTTCTCACCACATAACCAACTGAGCTTTTACCAGTAATACCCCTTGAAGCCCCATCAGTGTTCACATTTATCCACCATTATGAAGGCATCTCCCACAACACCTTTGTGTATTGCAACTGAGGTGTATATTGCTCTAATACCCTAATCAAGTCAGGCCATTTGTGAGGAGGATTTTGAATACCTGGTTTCCTTAGCTTCACTAGACATTACATGGTTGTGAAAATTTAATAAATCACCCTGTTAACTGTCACAGAATCACCATATTTGTATCCATTCCTTCTCTTCCACAACTCCCATATTATCACTGCTGGTAATGCTTGCATAATAGGCTTTATTCTTTGAATCACATCAACAGTCCAGCATTTTGTTATAGCTTGATGTAAAGTGATCCCCTCTATTAATATTCCTGCATGTCCAAGGAAGTATTTCCATATAGTATTTGTAGCAGGTGAAGTGAAAAACAAGTGCTGCAATGTTTCTTCCTTTGGTTCTAAACAACACCAACACCTAGAAGCCATTTGATAACCCAGCCTTCTATAAAAATCATCTAAAGGCAACTTGTTCTTCCAAATCTTCCACATAAAGAATGAAATCTTGAAGGGCTGACCTTTCACCCAAATATACCTATATGCATTTCTAGGCTCATGTCTCCTTCTTAAATACTCCCATGCAGACTTCACACTGAATTCCCCCCTATTCTTAAGAATCCACACAGGTTTGTCAACCATATTACTTGTAGTTGGAGGTTGAATGTTCTACAGAATATGTGATGCAAGATATTCAGGAAGTATTTCCCTTAATCTTTCCTCATTCCACTGTCCCTCCTCAACCACATCATTTATGTTCTGCACTTTTTCATCTACCACATGATCTGGTGGTGTAACAAAATATAAAGCCCCAAGTCCTGTCTAGTTTTCATACCAAAACAGAGATGATCGCATCTTGATTTGCCATAAGATCTGATGCTCCATGATATCCCTACATTCAAGCATTTTTCTCCACACATGTGAACCATCCCTCCATGGTACTATGATAGGATTCAATTTCTTGCAGTATTTCTGACACATGAAGAAGCTCCAAAGTAAAGTTTTTGTTATAAAGTTCCATCACAACTTACAGAACAAAGCAGTTGCCGTATCATGTAGAGATCTAAAGTCAACACCACCCTCTTCAGATGGCAAACATATATTATTCCAAGATGTCTAGTGACTATTAGATGTACCAACTGAATCACTCCAAAAGAACTGTGCAAATATTTTATACAGCCTATTAATAACATAGGCTGGAGGATTGACTGCTGATAAAAGATGTATTGGCATGCTTTGCAATACATGAGTAATGAGAACTGCCCTTCCTCCTATGGATAATAATTTACCCTTCCAGTTATGTAGCTTGTTCATCACCTTTGTAATCAAGTCTTGGTAGTAATTCATTGTCCTTCTATGGTAAAAAAATTGGGCACCCCAA
Source organism: Nicotiana glauca (assembly GCA_026770625.1). NCBI lineage: Eukaryota > Viridiplantae > Streptophyta > Magnoliopsida > Solanales > Solanaceae > Nicotiana > Nicotiana glauca. Next base: position 135,029 of record MU685290.1, on the reverse strand, counting down.
ATATGTGAAAGGAAACTCCTACTTTAGTATACCTGTAATCCTCTGAACTTTTTCTATCACCTGTGCTCTAGCAGAATGGTGCATATATACAACTGATTTGCTCTTGTTTATCAACTGTCCATATGCAACTTCATATGAGGATAAAATCTTTATAATGAGCTTTAAGGATCTGGCATCTGATGATGAGAAAATGATTGTATCATCAACATATGCTTGATGATTAATCTTAGGACTCCATTTTGGCAATCCAAATCCATGAAAATGCAGATTACTATGTAATGAGTTAAGCCATCTCGATAATGCTTCAGCTGACAAAATAAACAATATAGGTGATAAAGGGTCACCTTGTTTCACCCCTCTAGTTGATCTAAAAAAGCCATGTGATTGTCCATTCAATAAGATAGAGTACCAGTTGTTTGAAACAATTCCAAACACCAGACCTATGAAACTTTCTCCAAATCTCATTTTCCTTAACACCTTTGACAGGAACAACCAGGATAATCGATCATAAGCTTTTGCCATGTCCAATTTTATCACTACATTTGGACCTTCTTTGGTTCTTAGTCTAATGTCTGTGATTATTTCTTGTGTTAATAACACATTCTCTACTATGCTTCTCCCTTTAACAAAACCTGCTTGTTCATCAGAAATCAAAATAGGCAGTATCCCCACCAACCTTTCACGCAAAACTCTTGAAAAGATCTTGTTCACAAAATTACTGAGACTAATAGGTCTCATATCTGAGAAGGTCACAACTTCCTTCTTCTTTGGAAGTAAAACCAGATTTGTATGAGTTACAAATCTTGGTAGTTCATGCCTATTGAAAAAGTACTGCACCATGTCTACTATGTCATCACCTATGATGTCCCAGCATGATGAAAGAAAGTACCATTAAAGCCATCCGGACCTCCAACACTTTCTCCATTTAAACCAAATACTGCACCTTTAATCTATTCCTTGGTTGGCTACTGCATTAACTCCATGTTTTTAACATTGTCCACCATTGTTGGAATATGTTGCAGGATATCAAATGAGGTAGGGATGGATTCCTCATGGAACTGAGCTTGATAGAAATTAATTGCATCCACTTCCATGACTTTCTCATCTTCTATCCAAATAACAGCTGAGTTCTGGATCCTTTTTAGTTGAAGTCTTTTCCTTCTACCATTTACTTGTGTATGAAAAAATCTTGTGTTCCTATCTCCATATTGAAACCAAGCCATACCAGACTTTTGTCTCAAATATTCCTCCTCAAGAGCCAAGTACCTAATAAGTTCAGCTTGAACTTTCTGCAGCATTTCTCTATTCTGAGTTGTTGGATATCTTTCAAATTCAGCTTCATGAACCATTACAACATCCTCTAGGCTAGCTATTTTCTGAAAGATATCCCCATAGGTAGCCCTACTCCAATTTGATAAGGCTCTTTTTAATTTCTTCAACTTGTAGTTAAACAGCTAGAAAGGATCACCAGCAAAATCTACACACCAGTTCTCCTTTACCACATCCTTAAAGGTAAGTTGTTTGGTCCAGAAGTTGGGAAATCTAAATACCTTTTTAATTGGTACCACATCTAGTTTACAGTTCACCATCATAGGGCTGTGATCAGACCTTCCCTTAGCTAAATGAGAAATTTCAATCGAGGGCCAAAACATCTGAAATTATGCACTAGCCATACACCTATCAAGCCTTTTGAAAATGCAATCATCCCCTGCTCTTCCATTCCACCATGTATATATGCTGCCCATAAAGCCTAGATCCGTAAGATTACATGTGTTGACACAATGCCTAAAATCATTTACTCATTCAATGATACAGGCAATCCACCTAATTTCTCCTCCTCGTCACAAATCACATTGAAATCACCCCCCCACAAACCAAGGAAGTGACATATCTCTTGTCAAATAGTACATGCTATCCCATAATTCTATACATTCAATAGGATCACATTTAGCATATACAAAGGTGACTATGATTGATACCTGTGTGTCCGTATTTGTAACCATGATTGTCATTTGTTGCTCCATATTTATCAGAATATCTACACCATGATCTTCATCTACAAACACCCATATTTTATTTGAAATATTGCTAAAATCCTGTAGCATTCCAATTTTCCTCATGTACCATTCCAGCTTCCTTGGTTTTTGTTTTGGTTCCACTAAGCCAATGAAATGAAAATGTTGTTGTCTATTCATATTGATCAGTCTATATTAATATTGATCAGTCTTTCAAATGCTTTCTTTGTCTTGACTGATCTTATATTCCATATGAGAGCATTCATGGTTAATTATGGGATTTAGACAGGGTTCTTCTTGTTTGAACCCCAGGAACTACACTTTAAATCTCTTTTGGATTTTTCTTTCTCCCTCTACCTGCTGATTTTCCTCTTTCCATAATCTAGGAGATAGATCACCCATCCTTGCCACATTCCTAAAATTTTGGGTTGTTGATTCCTCATCAAAATCTCTTCCTGTTGCTTCAATATTATCCTCCTCCCTAGGATCATTAGCTTGTACTGACAGCTGCTGGTGAGCCTCAACAGGAATTAGTTCAGTATTTGCCTGTACTGTATTTATCTGTTCCTCAGCTCCATTACCCCTTGTATTTATGGCTAAATTTGATTCACCATGTGCTTTAGATTCCTCAATATCTGCATCTCTCCCTATCACTTCCTCACTAACTTTTGTAGCTCCTTGAATCTTAGTAGTGGTCATAATTTTGTCAGTACCTCCAGTAGGTTGCATTGAGATTATGTTTGGATCAGCTAGAGGTAGTTCCTTACTAGGATTTGGACTCAAAATCTGTTTGCACCCCTCCTCTTCTAATATGATATGCCTTTCTTCACTTTCTACAACATCCTGAACTTTGTTAGTACATTCCACCCTTGTGTTTTGGCCCTTATTTTTGTTATTTACACTTTTCTCTTCCTGATCATTCTCTTCATCTGTTGATTCCTCCTCTCCACTAGCACCATCTGGTAGTTCTCCTTCTTCTGTATCCTCTTCTATTTGTTGTAGCCCTAATTTCTTTCCATTTAATTGTTCCCTTTTATCACCTTCAGTAATCCCATCTATTACAGTAAAATCCACTGATTGTGATGGTATCTCTTAGCATGACTGATTAGTTGTAACATTATCAGCAAATGTTCTACCCACCCATTGAGCAGTAGAATCTTTAATTCCACCTTGTTCAATTGTTATCTTATCTCCCTTCCCAGCATGAGATGCCTTAGTTTTATCCCCTACCTTATAAGAGTCAATCCCTGAAGTAGCAGGTCTAAAGGTTGGGGCAGATGGATTTAATTTCCCAGTTGATTTATTACTTTGAGTAGGACTTTTTTTTCTTTTGAATTCTCCTCCACTACTATTAGTTGATTATTGTCATTGTTATCACCATATTCCACTTCCAAAACTGCAAACTTATTGGCAATTTGACACCCTTGATCTGCAACTTTTTCAATTGCAGTATTCTCTTGTCTAGCAGGCACTATTTCTTTTCCAGTTTAACCTTGTATCTCCTTCTGATTTGAAGCATTCTTCCCTCTATTATCCCTCACTTCCTTCCATTGTTCCTTGCCATTACCAGCCACATTCCCCATAACTTTACCACTTGACAAAATCATTAGAGGCTGATCATTACCTCTGCTTTGTTCTACACCTTCTACAACCTGTTTAGAATTACTCCTATCTTCAAATATTTCAGGATGTATTCTCCAACATTCCATCATGTCATGGCCTTGTAATTTACATTCTTTGCAATATTTAGGTAGCATATCATACCTAATATTTACCCATTCAGTTCTTATCTCTATTGTGGCTTCATTCATAATGTCCATCTTGGCTTTTTTAGGCATATCAGCTGTTAAATCAACTAATACTTTAACCTTTGCACAACTAGGTTGAGTCTTATTAATTGTAGCCATGTCCAGTTGCACAGGTTGTCCTACAGCTGAAGCTAAAGAAAACAAACATTCTTTAACCAAAAAAGTAGGAAGCATCCCTAGGAATGATATCCATGCCATTGCTTTTGGAGTTTCTTCCCCTGCTTTAAACTATGCATCATATATCAAAGTACTCAACTGGTATTCATATCCACTCCTATCCTTGATGTAATATACTCCTTTCGACATAAAATTCATAAAATCTTCCCATAATGTCAATCGACTTAGCACATGCTTATCCCTAGGATATCCAATATTGCACTCTCCTTTAATTCCACATTGTACAGGAATTATATTTCATAGTTGCTGCAAGTCTGGCCATCCATACGAAAGTTTTCCAACAACTGTATACTCACATTCGTTCTTTCTACTTCTGCTTCAGTAAATTGAACTACAGGCTATCCATTAAGCAATGCAGCACGACGAAGGGGGATTGGATCAACTACAGCAGCTTTGTCGTGCATGTCACTGTTCATCATAGCAGGCTTCAAAATTTTTGAGTAATCCAGCGGTGTAGGATTGTTGTTTGTTGTTATAGATGGTTGGGAAATGTTGGGAGGTGGTTGGGGAGGTAGACCAGCCGGAGAAGAGGGCTGGCCGCCGGCCAAATTGGCCATAGCAGTGATCGACGTACTTTCTCTCTCTAGTCGCATGTAAAATCGCCAGAGCCTCTCTCTCTAGAGCTAGGGTTAGCAATTTTGGGGGGTATTTTGGGTTTAATTAGGAAAGGGCAAGTCACCACCCATATTTACCACCCTCGGGAGTCGTGATGGTGCCTACTAATATGATCTAGGCAAGCCAAACCTTTAACTACTTACCTCATTATCCAATTAATTCTTTTTAATAGTTATAAGGTGTTAACGTGATAACAGTGGAAATTCAGATTTCAGTGGAAGGCAACAATAAAATGAAATATCTGTAATCTATGTCTATTACAATTACTCAAGCCTTAACCACCAAAAACCTGGTGTCACAGTGTCTCAAACAGTCTAAGATTCACTACATACAAAGTCTGAAGAAATAACAGTACATTGTTTCTGAAATAAGGAAAATGAAATAGGTAATAGAAGATAGAGGAGACGCTAGGGCCTGCGGATACCTGCAGGTCTACCTTGGATCTCCACGTGGACTGAAGGTAGCCAACTGATTTACTGTCCGAAGTCAACAAAACTAGGATCTGCACAAAAAAGTGCAGAGTAGCATCATCACATTCGACCCCATGTGCTGGTAAGTGCCTAGGCTAACCTCAATGAGGTAGTGACGAGGCTAGGACCAGACTACCAAGTAATCTCGTGAAGTTATATAACATATAGCGGAAAGTAAACAAGAATAAGCAAGTAAAGATGGGAAGGAGAAACATGCTTCGGGGAATAATGGGTAACAACAAAATATCAAGAGAATTATAAAGGAGACAAATATCCAACAACCAACAAGGATAACGAAAACAAAGGTAGATTTCACTATCTTTTCACATCTTGTTGCAGGCGTGTAACCTGATAGCGTGCCACCCGCTCCCATTTCATGTATCTCGTGGTAGGCGTGCCCCCCGCTCCCATTTTATTTAGCTCGTTACAGGCGTGCCACCCGCTCCCATTTCATTTATCTTATGGTAGGCATACCACCCGCTCCCATTTTATTATATCTTTTGATAGGCGTACCACCCGCTCCAATTTCAATTATCTTGTGGTAGGCATACCACCCGCTCCCATTTACAAACCAACAACAACCACAAAGAATCCCGGCAAGGTAACAAGAGCAATATAAGGACTTCCCGGCAAGGTAACATTTATATTTCAACAACATCCCAGCAAGGGAACAATGATATTTCAATAATATCCCGGCAAGGGAACTCTAATATTTAAACAATATCCCATCAAGGGAACAATGATATAAAAAAAAACATCCCGACGAGGGAACAATGATGATAATAACAGGTGAGGCACGATAAACCACAACGGAGTCATAACAATTACAGTACAAGACTCACGGGCATGCTTGACACTGACGTATAGATACTCGTCACCATGCCTATACGTCGTACTCCCCAATTAACACGTAGAAAATAGACACAACTCCTAATCCCTCAAGCTAAGGTTAGACCAAACACTTACCTCGATTCCACGAACACAATTCATGCTTAAATTATAGCTTCACCCCTCGATTCTGCCACCAATTCGTTCGTATCTAGTCACAAGTTACTTAATTACTTTAATAAACGCTAAATTAATAAATTTGAATGCATAAAAAATGAATTTTCCAAAGTGTTACCTAAAAGTCAAAAATTGCCCCCGGACCCACATGGTCCAAACTCGAGGTTCGAACCAAAACCTGATCATCCATTCCCCTACGAACTCAAATATATAATTTGTTTTGAAATTGGACCTCAAATCGAGGTTCAAATCCCCAATTTTTGAAAAACCTAGGTTCTACCCAAAAAACCCAATTTCCCCCATGAAAATCCTTGTTTTGAAGTTGAAATCATGTTAAAATATGTTAAGAATATAAGAAAGTTAGTTAAAAATGACTTACAATTAATTTGTAGAAGAAGAAATCCTTGGAAAATCGCCTAAGTGTATTTATGTTTTGAGAGAATGTGAAAAATGGGTTTAAAATCGTCTAAGCATAAAAGTTGCAGGTCTCTGATATGGGAATTGTGAACAGGGTTTTGCAATTGCGAACGCCGTCCTCTGCTGGCTTGGGAATTGCGAAGGGAGGTAAGGAAATGCGAACTTGGGAGGTAGAGAAATGCAAACCTTGGAATTGCGAAGGGATGTTAGGAAATGCGAACTTGGGAATTGCAAAGGGTAGTTGGGAAATGAGAACATGGGAATTGCAAAGGGAGGTTGGGAAATGTGAACACTGGGAATTGTGAAGGGAGGTTGGGAAATGCGAAGCCTGAAGGCCTGCAATTCTTTAAGTCCAAATTTTCACCCCGTGGCCTATCCAAAACTCACCCAAGCCCTCGGGGATCCAAATCCAATATACACACAACCTCAAAAACATTCTACGGACTTATTCGTGTACTCAAATCACCAAAATAACAACATGATCATCCAATCAAACCTCAAGATCAATGAAATTTCTAAGAACTTCTTTAAACATGAAATTTTCATTTAAGATCCGAATCGCATCAAATTGATTGCATTTCTCACCAAACTTAATAGAATTATCTTAAATCACATATAAGACCTATACTGGGCTCCAGAACCAAAATACGGGCCCAATACCAACATGTTCTAATCAAAATTCATTTCCAAACGTTATAAACTATTTTAAAAACCCTTTTCAAACACTGGGCCGCCTCCTGGAAAGATATCTCAATCCTAGTCTCCCTAGTAATCTGAAGACGAATAGGCTGAATAAGACCATCAATAAACTTCCTCACCCTCTCTCTCTCGGCGGGGAGTATGACAAGAGCATGACGAACCAAATTGATGAATCTGGTCTCACATTGGGTAACAGTCATGGAACCCTGCTGAAGATGCTTAAACTACCTCCGATAGGCCTCTCTCTTAGTGATGGTTTGAAACTTCTCCACAATTAGATGAGTGAATTGTTCCCAAGTCAAAGCTAGCGATCCGGCTGGTCTAGCCAAACTGAAAACCCTCCACTAGGTCTTAGCGGATCCAGACAAGCGAAAAGTGAAAAAATCGACCCTATTAGTCTCAACTAACCCCATTTTCCTGAGAACCTCGTGACAGCTGTCTAGATAATCCGCGGGATCCTCAGTAGATGTACTGCTGAAAGTAGTAGTGAAGAGCTTGGTGAACATGTCCAATTTCTACAATGCATCGGCAAACATAACTGCTCCATCACCGGCTACCATACCCCGCTGAGATGCTCCAACTGGATGAACTGCTGAGTCTAAAACGGGGGAGCTACCTGCTCCGGAGTGCGAGTAGTAGGAGTCTGGGCTCCTTCTCCATCCTGGGAGACGGCTAGTTCTACTGGAAGAAGGCTTGCCAGGGTGACACTCTCCATAAGGCCCATTAGACGGACTAGAGCATCCTAAATAACTGGAGTGGCAATAAACTCCTCTAGGACCTAAGCTGGGCCCACTGGAACTACTGGGGCCGGAATCTCATCATCAAAATCAAATTGAGGCTCCGCTGTTGGTGCTGCTGCTCAGGGCTAAGCTCTGCCTCTACCTCGGCCCTTCGCACGGCATCAGCCTCGCCCTTTGGCTCTTGTGGGAGCTGTTGCTGGGGCCTCGGGCTGTTGGTAAGTGGATGAGGAAGAATGCGTTCTCGACACCTGTGAGAGAACATAATATAAATTCAATCAGCATTGAGAAACGAAGCCGCATGACAGGAAAGAAAAAGATGTGAAATTTTCCTAACACTGTAGCTTCTCGGGGATAAATACAGACGTCTCCGTACCGATCCCTCACACTTTACTAAGCTTGTCTGTGAACTCTGAGACCCAAGTAACCTAGAGCTTTGATACCAACTTGTCATGACCCGGATTTCCCACCCTCGGGAGTCGTGATGGCGCCTACAAATGTAAGATAGGCAAGCCAAACCTTTAACTACTTAACTCATTATCCAATTAATTATCTTTAACAGTTATAAGGCGTTAACGTGATAACATCGGATATTAGATTTAAGCGAAAGATAATAATATAATGAAATATCTGGAATCTATGTCTATTACAATTACTCAAGACTTAACCACCCAAAACCTGGTGTCACAATGTCACAAACAGTCTAAGATTCACTATACACAAAGTCCGAAGAAATAACAGTACATTATTTCTGAAATAAGGAAAATGAAACAGGGAGTAGAAGATGGAGTAGACGCCAGGGCCTGCGGGCGCCTGCCCTTGGATCTCCACGTGGACTGAAGGTAGCCAACTGATCTACTGTTCGTAGTCAACAAAACTAGGATCTACATAAAAGAGTGCAGAGTGTAGCATCAGCACAACCGAACCGATGTGCTGGTAAGTGCCTAGCCTAACCTCGACGAGGTAGTGACAAGGCTAGGACCAGACTACCAAGTAAACCTGTACAGTTATATAACATACAACGGAAAGTAAACAAGAATAAGCAAGTAAAGATGGGAGGGGGAAACATGCCTCGAGGAATAACAGGTGACAATAAAATATCAAGAGAATTATAAAGGAGCCACAAATCCAACTACTAACAAGGATAAGGAAAACAAAGGAAAATTTCACTTTCTTTTCACATCTTGTTGCAGGCGTGAAACACAATCCCATTTCATGTATCTCGTGGCAGGCGTGCCACCCACTCCCATTTCATGTATCTCGTGGCAAGCGTGCCACCCGCTCCCTTTTCATTTAGCTCGTGGCAGGCGTGCCACCTGCTCCCATTTTATTTATTTTGTGGTAGGCATAGAACCCACTCCTATTTAATTATATCTTGTGGTAGGCGTACCACCCCCTCCCATTTCAATTATCTTATGGTAGGCATACCACTCGCTCCTATTTCAATTATCTTATGGTAGGCATACCACCCGCTCCTATTTTAGTTATCTTGTGGCAGGCGTACGACCCGCTCCCATTTACTAACCAACAATAATCAGAAAGAATCCCGGCAAGGGAATAAGAGCAATATAAGGACTTCCCGGCTAGGGAACATTTATATTTCAACAATATCCCGACAAGAGAACAATGATATTTCAACAATATCCCATCAAGGGAACTCTGATATTTCAACTTTATCCCGTCAACGGAACAATGATATCAAAACAATCATCCCAACAAGGGAACAATGATGATAATAACAGGTAAGGCACGATAAACTACAACAAAGTCATAACAATTACAATACAAGACTCACGGGAATGCTTGACACTGACGTGTTGATACTTGTCACCATGCCTATACATCGTACTCCCCAATTAACACGTAGCAAATAGACAAAACCCCTAATCTCTCAAGCTAAGGTTAGACCAAACACTTACGTCGATTCCACGAACACAATTCACGCTTCAATTGTAGCTTTACCCCTCGATTCCACCACCAATTCATTCGTATCTAGTCACAAGTTACTTAACTACATTAATAAATGGTAAATGAATCAATTCGAATGCATAAAAAATTAATTTTCCAAAGCGTTACCCAAATGTCAAAAATTGCCCCCGGGCCCACATGGTCAAAACCCGAGGTTCAAACCAAAACCCGATCACCTATTCCCTTACGAACTCAAATATATAATTTGTTTTGCAATCGGACCACAAATCGAGGTCGAAATCCCAATTTTTGAAAAACCTAGATTCTACCCAAAACACCCAATTTCCCCCATGAAAATCCTTGTTTTTAAGTTGAAATCATGTTAAAAGATTTTAAGAATTGAAGAAAGTTAGTTAAAAACAACTTAAAATTGATTTGGAGAAGAAGAAATTATTGGAAAATCACCTAAGTGTGTTTATGTTTTGAGAGAATGTGAAACATGGGTTTAAAATCATTTATGTATAAATGTTGCAGGTCTCTGATATGGGAATTACGAACAAGTGTTTGCAATTGCGAACCCGACCTCTGCTGGCTTGGGAATTACGAACATAGGAATTGCAAATGGAGGTAGGGAAATGCGAACCTAGGAATTGTGAAGGGAGGTTGGGAAATGCGAACTTGGGAATTGCGAAGGACGATTGGGAAATGCGAACTTGGAAATTGTGAAGGGAGGTTGGGAAATGTGAAGCCTGGGAATTGTGAAGGGAGGTTGGGAAATGCGAAGCCTGCAGGCCTGCAATTCCTTAAATCCATAATGTCACCCCGTGACCTATCCAAAACTCACCCGAGCCCTCGGGGCTCCAAACTAAATATAAACACAACCTCAGAAATATCTTACGGGCGTATTCATACACTCAAATCACCAAAATAACATCAAGAACTTCAAATTAAACCTAAAGATCAATGAAATTACTGAAAACTTCTTTAAACATCAAATTTGCATTTAGGGTCCGAATCACGTCAAATGGATTCCGTTTCTTACCAAACTTTACAAAATTATGTTAAATCATATATAAGACTTGTGCCGTGTGCTGTAACAAAAATACGGCCCCGATACCAAAATGTTCTAATCAAAAGTCATTTCCAAACCTTATAAACAATTTTCTTCAAAAATTCATTTCTCGGGCTTGGGACCTCGGAATTTGATTCTGGGAATATGCCCAAGTCCTATATTTTCCAACGGACACTCTGGGATCGTTAAATTATGGGTCCGGGTTTTTTTACCGAAAACATGGACCGAAGTAAAATTAATTCATTTTATAGTCAAAATTTTATTATTTTTTTACAGATTTTCAAATATAGGCTTTCCGTCTATGCGCCCAGACTGTGCATGCAAATCGAGGTGACACTAAAAGAGGTTTTTAAGGCCTTAGAACACAGAATTCATTTGAAACAAGTGATGACGTTTTGGGTCATCGTAGGACAGCCGGTGGTCATTGATCTAAATGATTAACGACTGAGATTTAAAGGGTTAGGTAGGGATCCAGGTCTGGGTTGGGGTCGGGTATTAGTAGGAATTGGGTCGGGGTAAATTGGGTTTAAATTGGGGTACAATTTATGCCATAATTGGAATGAAATCTGGCTAGATTTTAAATAGCAATTTTTCCCATTTGATTTTGTAAAAATAATAAATAATTTATGGAAATAAATTAAGGGTTCTAAAATGATTTATAGCACATAATTAACTATTTAAAAATACCAGACTTAATTTTATGAATATAAAATACAATTAAATCTAAGAAGGGGCTAATATTATAATTATATGCACTTTAGGTTAAAAATGCTAACTAAATTTGTAAAAAAATATGCAGAAATTACCTTAGACATATCGTAGCATAAATATAAACTTTCAATAGATGAATTACCAAAGTAATAATTTTATAAATAATTATTGGATTTTTATGGATAAAATATGGGGATAAATTGATTTAAAAATCTTTTTAAATTAAGAAAAAATAAGGAAACACTTGGATATGCTTATATATGCATACATATTCTATTATGAAGGTACTTTGCATATATAATATATATAGGAAAAAATTGGGTGTCCATAGTTTCCACTACTAGGCTACCACTTTTTAATGTCCAGTACTACTCTTGGTGGAAAAACAGGATAAAAGATCATATTATAGGAGAGGACTATGAGCTATGGGACATTGTCACCCACACTATACACTACTAGGCTACCACTTTTTAATGTCCAGTACTACTATTGGTGAAAAAATAGGATAAGAGATCATATTATAGGAGAGGACCATGAGCTATGGGACATTGGTCTACTGGCTACCTTGAAGAAAAATGCCGAAGGAGTTGACGTGCCAAAGACGAGCACATTGCACTGTTGAGGACTTGAAGAAGTGGGAGAAGAATGCTAAAGCCAAGAAATGGCTTATTTATGGACTTGATCCAGATGAGTACAATAGAATTCAGGACAGAGTTCAACACCCCAAGATGATATCATCGACGAGATGGGAAGTTTTTCGTGAATATGATTGAAGAGTGTTGTGAAGCAACTGAAATTATGATACCGACCATCAGGGATGCTGAACCAGGGGAAAACCTGCACAATTAGACAATCTGTCCATCTTTGGTTCGCCAGGAGTCTTGGTAGTATGGAACTGTAAAAGTTTCCTTTTCAAAGAGCACGATTAATTGACACATGTACCATATTTGTACCTTTTTGTCATTTGCCTCTTGTGAATTCTTGAGACATTCCCCTTTTGATGAAATTAAAAGAATCATTTTCCTAAATATCGTAACAACGTTGTACAACTTTATTTATACTTAGTTTTTTTTCAGTAATCAAACCGATAAAAGACCGCGTTCCGTGATTATGACATATAACAAAACCGCTGAGTGCAATGACCGGTATTACAAGGATTATGACTGAGAGTATGATGCCAGACAATCTTCCATAGGAAGTCGAATAGCTAGAGTTTCAGAATAAGCCCAACCTCAAAGAAACGAAAGTGGTCAATCTCGGAAGTGAAGAAGATGTAAAGGAAACTAGAATTAACATTCACCTAGAAGCTGACCATAAAGAGAAAATGATTGAGCTCCTTCAATAGCACGTCGAAGTGTTCGCATAGTCCTATGATGACATGCCAGGACTAAGCACAAACATTTTCTCTAATCGACTACCCACCGACTCCGTTAGAACGCTGGTCAAGTAGAAGCCCAAGAGGTTCAAACCTGACTTAAGTTTGAGGATAAAGGAAGAAATGGACAAACAGATATAAGCAAATGTAGTAAGGTTCACCAGCTATCCAATTTGGTTGGCAAATATCGTCCCATCTCCCAAGAAGGACAGAAAGATTAGAATATGTGTGTATGCGGTGTAATCAGAGGGCCGGATTTCCCGCTATTAAGCCATATCAGGGGAGTGCCTCAAGACCCCGAGGACATGAAGACAAAACTTATTCCTCTCCCTCGTGGCTTTTCAAGGCCCAATTAAAGGCCAGGACAAAGAGGATAAGCTCCCAAGACACGCGGTTGAGGGCCGGCCTATCCAGAGCCTACGCTAAGGCATCGCATCAATCCGTCCCATCTCCGTATTTTGTAATTAAATTCACATGTATTTGTAACTGAGTTCCCCTCGTATATAAAGGGGACTCACCCTACCTTGTAAGGGATGATGATGGCTCCCACAATTCTACAAAGTGAAATAATATATCTCTCTCTCTTTTCTCACAAAAGCTCATTGGTTATCACTGATACTGGGGATACCTCGATATCCTTTGTCTCTAAACGTGTTCTTCATTTTATATGCGCTCTCCATTGTATAAACTCAATTTTAGTTATAAAAAGCTCCGTTTGATTGTATTTCTAGCTGTTAGATTACGTCTGAATATCCCCAATAGCCCGAGCTCGACCCCGAGGTTGACCTCGGAGTACCAAATTGATCAAGTCTATGCCCGGGTAACAGACCCTTTGGTTTGCTCGTTACCTCATTTATATTTCGCCCCATCGTTAAAGTTCACAGTATTAGCATCATCATCTTTAAAAAACTAGCTTGGGAATAGATCATGTATATTTAGAGTCCCATTTAACAAATTTAATTGCAGCTACCATTTTCATGGTAAACAGTTTGGCGCCCACCATGGGGCTAAAAATAATAGTGATTATTTTCTTTCTAGTTTCATTACACAACGCATATCATCTTTCACGCTTTTCTTCCCAAGATCCTTTGATTTCGGGTGAAAATGTCTGGCTCGAGGAACAAAGCTGAGAACGACCACCTCGATGATTGCGGGGAAAATGGTGTAGCTATCCCGGCCGTCGGAGCACCATTACAGGATCCCGATAATGCACCGAGACCAATACTAGCGAACACGGACTCACAGGACGCGCATCATGTCACCGAAACTTCTCACGCCGACAGAAGCACGCAACACGGCGACCGACTGGAAGTTCGAGAAACCCCACGTCCGAGAATAACAGGAAGTTAGTCTTCACGTTATTTTTGAAATGTTGCAGGCACAACAACTTGCCATTGCTCAGTTACAAAGCCATCCGAGGACTCCCAGCACACCAGCATCAGAGATAGCTCCCCCCTGCCGAGCAAATAGACAAAAAATCAAATCATATTGGGTCAATGGATGACCCCACCATACTGAATATGTTGTAGGACCTTATCAAAAGGATCGAATCAGGTGAAAAAATGATTGTGGCCAACAATAAAAAAGTCTAGACCATTCCCCGGGAGCACACCCGGTCCTAAAAGGTTTGGATTCGAGGAAATATATACAGAGGCCATTCCCAGAGGAAGCGGCCCCGAACCCCATTCCAAAAAAAATTTAGGATGTCGGAACTCCCCAAATACAACGGCCCCACCGACCCCAACGAGCACTTCACCGCCTATACCCGCGCTATAAAAGGCAACAATATAAAAAAATGACAAAATCGAGTCCGTGTTGCTGAAAACATTCGGGGAAAGGGGCCATGATATGGTATCACAACTTGGTTCCCGACTCCATAGATGCTTCGCCATGCTAGAAGATTCCTTCGTAAAGGCACATGCGAGATCCATCAAGGTAGCAACAAGGAAGTCCGATGTTTTCAAGAGCAAACAAAGAGAAAATAAGATGCTATGAGAATTCATATCCCGCTTCCAAATGGAACTGCCACCCGTCTCTGACGATTGGGTGGTACAGGCCGTCACCCAAGGCCTAAATGAATGAAGCTCAGTGGCCTCGAAGTAGCTAAAGCAAAACATGATCGAATACCTGGCCGTGACTTGGTCAGATGTCCAAAATCGGTACCAGTCAAAGATCAGGGCCGAGGACGACCAACTAGGAGCCCCTTCGGGCACAGTGTACCCGAGCAGACTCCCGATAAAAGAAGCGAAACCAAACAAAGAAAGGTACCAGCCATACCTCAAAGACAGAAGGAACGTCCCAAGACGCAACCTACCTCGAAACGATCGAAGGATAGTTCAAGGACAGGACCCTCGAAGACTTATCAACATAACCAGGTTCAATCGAAACATAGCACCAGCTAATGCGTCCCACTTATCGAAATACAACTTCTGCGTCAATGTTTCAGACATCATGTTCGATATCGGCAAGATCAGGGGCTCCAAAGTGGCCCAAACTGATGCAGATAGACCCTTCGTAGAGAAACTACAGCTTAGTATGCGAGTATCACAACACGCACGATCACAGGACCAAGGACTGCCATCAGCTACGGGAAGAGATGGCTCGACTAATCAACAAAGGACATCTCCAGGAATTTCTCAATGATCGGGCCAAAAATAAATTCCGAGAGAGGGAGGCGATCCAGAAAAATGTGGAAAACAAACTGCGACATGTCATCCACATGATCATGAGGAGCGTCGATACCCCGCTGGAACAGATAGTAAGAAGAGCAAAGATATCCATCACTAGGGAAAAATGGACTCGGGGATATATCCTAGAAGACACCCTCACGTTCAGCGAGGAAGACACTGAGGCTCTTTCCCAACCCCACAATGACGCCCTGGTGATCTCCTTTCTTTTAAATTCATTTCAGATGAAACGTGTACTCGTGAATCCAGGTAGTTCAGCCAATATCATCATGGCGAAGGTAAAAAATGATTCGGGCTGCTCAAACAAATCGTACCCGCCACTCGGGTCCTCAACGATTTCAACATGGCTAGCGAAACAACAAAGGGAGAAATCATCCTCCCGGTTACCGTGGCCGGCACAACCCAAGATGCCATATTCCATGTCATCGAGGGAGATATGAGGTATAATGTATTGTTCGGGCAACCCTAGATATACTACATGAGAGAAGTACCATCCACCTTGCATCAGGTGATAAAATTTTCGATGAAGCACGAGATCAAGACCGTATACGGAGAACAGCACGCAACAAGGGAAATGTTCTCTATACACGACGTATCACCACAATAATAGAGGAGTAGCGATGCCCTCAGAGAACTCATAACATGGGAAGCAAAAGTACCTGCCACCAGGACAAAGACAGATCCAGGGAAGTATTTCTAAGGAGATTGCATCTAGGGAAGAGGGCACCGCGACTCCACCCCGCGTCACGTCAGCACATTGGTAAACCTCTCTCTCATTCGTTTAATCTTAAAATAAATAATGCGTTCCTTGATTCAGAAAGTTCGGTCACCCACAACGATGGCATCAGATCAAGGGTCAATAGGGCGGTCCGTATTAACGGACCAAATTTCCCCCACAACCTGAATCCTTGGTGAATTTCATATAACAAGTCGCCTGAAAAGGCCATTCTCTCGATATAGCCCACCTTAGTTCGAGTTAGGACTTTGGGCTTTACCCCATCAGAAGAAATGCAGAATATAAACATCTTACTCAGACGACCATCGACTCTTTAAGGCGTCGACGGTCTTATTTCGACAAAAGAGAGAGATTCCTCGCAAAAGGGCAGAACTAGAATAAGCCAATAGGGACACACCGAGACCTGGAACCTCGCCTGCATACCCCTTGGTAAGAAAGAACTACTTTTTCTCCTTCGTTCCCTTTTTACTGACCTGAATGCAGGCGGCTAGCTAGGATGTTCAAAGGTTTTGAAGACTCTACCTAGAGGCTCCTAGACCGCATATTTTCCCCTTTTTCGGGATAGAATTGGCAGAGCAGCATGCCCGAATAAGGTTCGATGATGTCATGGGCTTTATTTCGATGGCTCGACGACAATCGATGGTTTGCCTCTAATAGCATTCCCCTTTGGAAGGACCTATTTACGGTGGAATAAACCCCCGATCGGTAATTATATGTTGGGCCAGAACGGTCTAAGAAGCCGTGCACGCACGGATCGAGTTCACAATAGCGACAAGATGTACATCAATACTAAATTTCGGTTATAAATAGCTCTGTTTGATTGTATTTCTAGCTATTAGATTATGTCCAAATATCCTCGACAGCCCGAGCTCGACTCCGAGGTCGACCTCGAAGTACCAAATCGATCAAGTCTACACCAGGGTAATAGACCCTTTGGTTCGCTCGTTACCTCGTTTATCTTTCACCCCATCATTAAAACTCACAGTACTAGCATCATCTGCTTTAACAAACTAGCTCGGGAATAGATCACATATTTTTAGAGTCCCATTTAACAAATTTAATTGTACTTACCATTTTCACGGTAAATAATGTGTGGACTACTGGTATCTTAACAAAGTTAGTCCAAAGGATGATTCCCCCGGCCGAATATCCACGTCCTTATCGACAATTGTGCGAAGCATGATCTATAGTCATTTGTGGATTGTTTTGCTGGGTACCATTAAATCTTAATACACGAGGAGACGTAGAGAAAACAACTTTCACCATGCCTTCGGGTGTCTACTATTATGGAGTTATGTCATTTGGTCTCAAGAACGCCGGTGCCACTTACATGAGGGACATGACCACCCTCTTTCATGTCATGATTCATAAGGAGATTGAAGTGTATGTGAATGATGTTATCATAAAATCTCGAAAGAGTTCAGAGTACTTGGATGACCTGAGGAAATTTTTCGAATCCTAGCAAAGGTACAGTTTTAAGTTCAACCCAGCAAAGTGTGCGTTCGGAGTCCATGCTGGGAAACTATTAGGTTTCATTGTTAGTAGGAAGGGGATAGAACAACACACGTCAAAATGCAAGGCTATCCAAGGATTACCGCCACCAAAGAGCAAGAAAGATGTCATGAGTTTCCCAGGTAGATTGAATTACATCTGCTATTTCATAGCCCAGTCCACGATAATCTGTGAACCCATTTTAAAACTGTTGAAGAAGGATGCTACCACAAAATGGACGAAAGAGTGCCAGAAATCCTTTGACAGAATCGAAATATCTTTCAAATATGCAGTGCTGGTTCCCCCAAACCAGGGAAACCATTGTTGCTCTATTTTTCTGTCAGGGACATGCCTTTGGCTACTTATTGGAGCAACATGACAAAACTAGGAGAAAGGAGCAGGCCATCTACTACTTAAGCAAGAAATTCACACCATGCGAGGTGAAGTATACCCTGATAGAATGCACTTGTTGTGCTCTGACTTGGATTGCTTGGATGCTAAGTCATTACATGTCAGCATACACTATGCATATGATATCTCAGCTCGACCCGCTCAAGTATATTTTTCAAAAGCCAATGCCCATCGGAAATCTAGATAAATGGCAAATTCTCGTTAGCAAATTTGACATTATGTAGATAACTCAAAAGGCTATCAAAGGACAAGCTTCAGCCGACCACCTCGCTGAGAATCCAATGGATAGATATTATGAATAGCCTACCACGTATTTGCTCGATGAAGAATTACTATTTTCCAGGCAAGATATTACATAATCATACGATGGAGAACCAAATTTCAAAGGAGTCGAAATTGGGACAGTCCTGATTTCAGAATCTGGATAGCACTACCCAGCATTTGCAAAGATAAGATTCCATTATACCAATAATATGGGTGAATATGAAGTGTGCATCCTTGGAATCAGAATGGTAGTTGACATAAACATCAAAGAATTGTTAGTCATAAGAGATTCTGGCTTGTTGATACACCTTTGTCGAAGGAGAATGGTCCACCAAGAATGTCAAAATACTATCGTACCTGCACTGCATCAAGAAGATTTGCAAGAAGTTCATAAAGATTTAATTCAAGCACATCCCTAAAATTCAGAACGTGTTCGCCAACACCCTTGAAACCTTATCATCTATGATTCAATATCAGACAATCGACTCTATCAAGATAGAAATCAAGGATCAACATGCCTATTGCTTCGATGTAAATGAAGAACAGATGGTAAATCTTGGTATCATGACATCAAGAAATTCCTTACGACCCAAGAGTACCTAGAGAATGCTACTAATGGTCAAAAGTGAACCCAAAAGAGGTTAGCAAACCACTTTTTCCTCAATGAGGAAGTCTTGTACACAAGAACCCCATACATTGTATTGTTGAGATGTGTAAAGGCTGATAAAGAAATAAGATTGTTGGAAGAAATACATGAAGGGATGTGCGCACCCCACATGAACTGGTTCACATTAGCCAAGAAGATTTTGAGAGCTGGATACTTTTGGATAACTATGGAAAGCGACAATATCCGCTACATGCACAAGTGTCACCAGTGCCAAATTCAAGGAGATTTTATCTGGGTTCCACCAAATGCATTAAATTTAATGGGTTCATGCTAGCTGTTTGTCACCTAGGGCATGGATGTGATTGGATCCATAGAGCTCGCAAAATCAAATAGACATCATTTCATCTTGGTAGCCGTCGAATATTTCACCAAATGAGTTTAAGCATCAAGTTACAAGGCCGTCACAAAAAAGGTAGTGACAGATTTTGTCGAAACAACATCATCTACATATTTGGGATACCAGAGTCCATCATCATTGGCAACTTCGCTAACCTCAATAGTGATCTCATGAGAGAAATTTGCAAGAAGTTCAAAATCATTCACCGTAATTCCACAGCCTACATACGATAAATGATTGGGCAGTCAAGGAACCTAACAAGAATATCAAGAGGATTCTACGAAAGATAGTGGACAATCACTGACAATGACACGAGAAACTACATTTCACTTTATTAGGCTATTGGACCACCATGATAAAATCGACTTGGGCAACACCGTACATGTTGGTATACGGCACTGAAGCAGTGATATTCGCAAAAGTTGAGATATTGTCCTTAAGAGTCATTCAAGAGGAAATTGGATGAAGTAGAGTGGATACAGGTCAAGCAGGAACAACTCATGCTCATTGACAAGAAAATGATGGATGTTGTGTGCCATGGATAACTATCTCAGAACAGGATGGCCAATGCATTTAAAAAAAGAGTGAAGTCTCACTAGTTCACATCGGGGCAGTTGGTTTTGAAGAAACTCTTTCCACATCAAGAAGAAGCCAAAGAAATGTTCGCACCAAACTGGCAAGGTCCTTACATGGTCCACCGAGCACTATCGGAGGGAGCTCCTATCTTGGTAGAAATGGATGGAAGAGTCAGCACGAAGCTTATCAACTTAGACACAATCAAGAGATATTATGCCTAAAGACAAATAGGGTTAGGGTTTTTTATGTAACAGAACTACGTTTAACCTGACTTCCCACGGAGGAATACGTAGTCAACCCACGTAGGGTTTGGTCCCCCCCCCCTCTTTATCTTGTAATAGAAAAACCAAATATCATTTTTTATGTTGTTCAGGAACTACACCGACTTGATTTTCTCAGAAAAAAATACATACGCAATCCTTATCAGATTCAGTCGCCTTTTATAATTGAACTACGTTCTGGCTTTATTCCACTTGGATACGTAAGTAATCTTGGTCAGAATCAGTCATTTTCATTCTTAATCTCATCATTTTGAATATGTTATAATTAAACTATGCATCAACCTGATTCTATTTTGGAAACATAGGATGCCTGAATTAGGCTCGGTCATTTTCATTATATTTTATCATCATCCCACGAACGACGTTCTGACCCAATTCTATTTTGGAAACGTAGACAACCTGAAAGGGTTCGGTCATAACCTTAGGAAAGCCTTTATACATTAGTTCTAATTTAGGATGCAGTCGCAACAACAAGTATCCACGTTGCCAGACGCGTCACAGAAGATCATCATCAGCAGGATGTAGTTCTCAAAGGAATACGTCTGTATGTGGAGAACTTTTCATAACATTTCATGATCCGGAACAACAACATTTGCCTTAAAGTGTGTGTGTGTGTGTATATATATATATATATATATATATATATATATATATATATACATATACATATATATATATATACATATACATATATATATATATACATATACATATTTTGTGTGTGTGTATAATAATTGTTCCATCTACTGAACTTGGTGGCGTAATCATGTCAAAGGCTGGGGAAAATCAAGACTGTGGTCGACACAAACCAACTTTTCCTCCCCCCTACTAAGATTTTTTCTTTGAGTGTAGGGCCAACAAGGAAGGAGGAAGTGCTAGGACCATACTAGGGCAAATGATGAATCTGCCACTTGCCTAAGTGCCCAGGAAATAGACAACTAATATGAAGATTTGTACAGAGCAAATTGCTTGCTCACCTAATTGGAGCATCAATGCGCCGCCGACTTCATCAATGGAAGTCTTGTATATAGCAAACCGCCTTCTCAACTAATCGGAGCACCCTATACAAACGAACCACCAACTACACCAAATGAAGTCCTGTATATAGCAAACTGTCAACTCAATCCATCGGAGAACCTTGCACAAATCGAATGTCTATTTTGCCAAGTGGAGCCTTGTATATAGCAAACTGCAAACTTCACAAACAAAATCCATCCACAATAGTGCTCCGTCAATCACAAACATTGGAATAAACAATCGCAAACCTCGTCACCAATATTTTGCCAATCGAATGCCGCAACCTAGCTTCGTAGTTAGGAGTATCTCTTGGGCATGCTTTGATTTCATTTTCTATTACTTTAAATATTTTAATGTTTTGTCCGTTCAGCTTTAGGCATGATTACAATTTTAATCAATCACTCTGAAGCAGAGAATACTGTATATTTTAGTGCAAAGCTCTCCTAACAAGCGGAGATGTACTTTACAAATCAAGCTCTCCCAACAAGCAGAGAAATTTATCAATGTAAAGCTCTCCTAATAAGCGGAGACACACTCTACCAATCAAGTTCTCCCAACAAGTAGAGACAATTTTCAAATACTCCGACAGCTGCAGAACAGTACAAAACTCGACTAACAAATTTTGTCAGGATCAGTTATCCCATCATCCCAATCCCAAATAATAGCTCACCGACAGCCAGACATCATCATTATTGCATCATTTACATCACATCTTAATATACTTTGCATCAAAATATATTGGCATGTGTAAATTTCAATTACTTTGCAAAAACAAATGCCATAGTGTTGAACTTTCTCTTAGCAGCAGGTTGAACTACAACACTATAGGGATAGACAACCCAGTAACAGGCCTAAGATCCCATCTCAAGACGATCAACGAGCTCAAAATTTTGAGGCCATAAAATTCAAGCTGCCATGAGTGGCCAATCTTTCTTCTCGCGACATCGTCGCAATATGATAGTGGGGAAATTCTTGCACGTGCCACTTCCCCAAAGTCTTCACTCCAGAACTACATAAGGCATGATCCTCGTTAAGCGCAACGTATATAAGCAATTCAAAACAAGAGTTCAACATCAATCTTTAAAAATTCTTCCAAAAATCTTCTTAGGGTCTTCCTTAACTCAATCCTTCAACTCGTAATATTCATGTCATTCTTGCAATATGTGCCTAAAATTGGGAAAATTAGATTTGGTTCAATTTCTTTGCACGAAACACTTTTGTCGTCTCCGATCAAAGAGAGACAACTATTAGTAAATATCTATTTTTACAAATTAATTAAGGATTGGTTTTGAAATTAATCACATAGTATTAATATTATGTAATTACAAATATATTTACTATTTTAAGATTATTAAATAATTTTTGTATATACGTTACATAAGTTTTATAATTAGTTTGAAAAAATTATTCTTTAATTTCTAGTAAATTAGGTTACTATGTTAATATTTTGAAATTAGTGTTATAATTCGAAATATGCAATATTTATAAATAATTAAATAAAATAATTACTGATATATATATAAATATTATAATTTTACCACATTTTTATTGCTTGTTAAAGTTTATTTAAATTAATTTCAAAAGGGATTAATAACAAAACAAAAAGGCTACAATTGAAATTCCTCAATTAAACACATGATGGGAATTTCTTGAATTATTTTGATCCAATTTAGGCCCGACTCAGCCAAACACCTATGCTGTTCCAAATCAGTGATCCTCGCTATCCTATCTTAGCCAATGAGAGCATGACACATCACCCGTATCTCCCGTTCACCAAGAAAACACAAATGAATGTGGGTTGTTGATCCTATCAATGATCCGCATTTAATCTTCATTTCTTTCATTTTCTTTAGTCTTAAAAGAGGAAATCTCCACCATTCAAACCCAGAGATCCGAAGGCCCCCATAACCCCTCATTTTAAATATTTTAATCCTAAAATGTTAGGACTGTTGATCTAAAAGATCAACAGCCCAAATATTTCCTTGCCTTTTTAATCCAGACCAAACAGTATAACACAAAACCCCCTAATCTTTCGTATCTCTTACTCGTCCACCATCTTTCCCTTTCCCCTCTCTTTTTTATCAACCTCACAAACCAATCAGTCACCAAACCTTGCACAAATTAGTTCAAGTTCACAAATCGATCAAATATTTCATCTCTTTTTCCTTTTGAATCCAAGAATCTTGTAGTTAATTCCCCCTTTTGCGCATTTAATCTTAGCCATCAGAGACTAACTTCCCAAGCTTGAAACACCATTCCATTTTGCCTTTAAAATCAAATTCAGAGTCAAATCGCTTCATCCCTAAGCTATGAAATTTGAGACCCGATTTCCATTCTCATTGATAGATATTCAAAAACACAAATCCGAAAACCCTAGACCAAATTTTCAAGGGCCAAATCTCTAAAATTTCCTCCATTTTGTTAAATATATCATATACATGAGCATATCTCATATTTTAATCATGGTTATTCGGGGTCTAGAGTTCAAACACAGTGACCTCTGGACATTGAAGATTTATCTGAAGGTCCTTGCCTTCAACGATCGATCTCTCTTCTCAGGTAAAAAAAACCCTACTGATTTTCTCTTCTGTCTCATAGCTTTCCACTAGATTTTGCTTACATCAATTGGTAATAGTCATCTTCTACTATATGATTTTGAATCCTCTAAAACTCTAGATCCTTCAATAGCCTCTCTATATAGAAGCCTTTAATACACTCACCTAAGATCATGAACCGACCACCTAACACTGAAGAAAAACATACACAACTACTAAGAAGTTTAGGATTCACAGCCTTAGATTTTCTTACTATTTTTCTTTTCTTTTGTTGAGTACCATCAGTGGTCTAAACTTGAGGTTTCTGCGGTCCTAAGCAACTGAGAAGAGTCTCGTTTGGTTTACTGCTCTCAGAAACGTCAACGCATCTCTCATTCCCATTAATTGTTATGTTTTATCAGCTCAATATATGCTTGTGATTTGTTGTCTTGCGTTGAATCTTTAGTCAGTGACTAATTCAATTATTAATTGTTTCATGCTGATCTTTGTTATGAGTTTCCAACATACTCCATGCCTAAGTTATTATATGTTCATGTTCATATGAACTTCATAGCTTTCATTGACTTGTAGTAAGCTTTATCCTTATCTGTTGTATCTCTGTAGGTTTGTGAGTTTTGAAATTGAGTTTATTATCCGATAACAATAACTGGGATAAATCTGAAGTTGTTTAAGTTTATATTCCCTTTCTTTTAACCTTAAGCATGAAATCTAAGTCCTTAAATGCTCTCTTCTATTCTTATGTTTGTTTGACTTTTTTTGAGTTGCCACTGTGGTCTTTTATTTTGTTTAGCTGTTGTTGTTTGTGTTAACCTAATCTTGTTTGAACTAAACCTATCTTCTCTTCTCCCAGTAGTCCTATTGTATACATTTGCTAAGACTAAGTTATCCTCCCACATAACATAATCATGGTCATGATTCCCCTTTTCTTTGTTGTAAGAACTGATAACTTGTTCAGCGTGACTTAGCTATTTTCCTTATTAGTTAACATTTTCAGCTGCATGCTTAATCTAAAACGTACTTAGTATCATACCCACTGTGGTTAATCTTTTAGGTTTATCATTGATCTTTGAAAACTAGCATGTATTTTGTCTCTTAATATTGTCTTCTATTTAAAAGGGATCCAGTTATTCTGCTATAACCAAGTAATAACTTGTAACAAATACAGGCATGATCATTTTTATATATTAACTGAGACTTAGGTTTGAATTAAACTTATTCCATTGCAATATCTTTCCATTATCTGTACTTTTTCCTTTTCATGTCAAGCCTTATATAATACTGCAAATGTACAAAGCTGTCCCTATCTACATAAAATCATTACTGTGTTTGATGTGTTCAAGTAGCTAAATGAATGTCGCATATACCTGTATAATTCCTGATTTTATACGATGTCCAAAACCCCTCTTGTCCTTTCTTTATTATTAATTTTCAGCCTAATTTGATCCCTAAATTCTCATAAGAATTTTAGTGATGCTATCTGAAGTGGATGATTGTTTGAAAGTAACACTACTAGGAGTGTGATTTTGTAGAAGTTCTTAGTAACTCCATGTTTTAATTTGGGAATTGGTATGACCTATTGAAATTTGACCATGTCCTAGATTTCTTTGATAGCATCTGTATATGTTGAAGTTATTGTAGTATAGTTTTACCGCTCCTTTGAATACTGCTCTATTTTAATTCAGAATTCAGTAGTATGCTTATTATGCTTCTGTTGCCCATCTGTATATGTTTCAAAGTCATATATTTAGAATTGACGTGACATATTTTTTGTTTGGTATTCAATGTTGTCACGACCTAATTTCTCCTATAGGCCGTGATGGCGCCCAACGTTACTGCTAGGCAAGCCAACAATGAACTAACCATGTGATTGTTTCTTTTAACAATTTAGAAACAGTTGATTTTTAATTATTATATAATTAACAAGTGAGAAATTTAATAAGATGAAGATTAGAAAATTTTAACAACACCTATGGCAAAATAAGTATTCATAAGTCATCAAGTGTCTACTAGCATAATTTCCAATACCTGCTGACATAAGTGTATAATCTACTAGTAGAATATACAAATACTAAGCTACTGTTTTAAATAAAATAAACAAAACGTAAATACAAAAGAAAGACTTCGGATGTTGTAGAATGGACTCGGAAAATCAGATGTATCTACCTCAAATCTTGCATGATTAGTGTAGAAGTGTAGCGTGATTACATAAACAACATGTACCCGGTAAGTATGTACCCTAACCTCGAAGGAGTAGTGAGGAGGGGTCGACTTCAACATTCACTATGGGCTGATAATAAAATATTGAAATTCTAAATAAGCATGGACTATGTAAAAAATAATAAAGACTAAATAACAAGCAATAAATAAATAATTTTTTCACAATAGTAAATCCCAAGTCAATTTTTATCATTTAAATAATTGTAACTTCTCAAGCCAATAAAACGATATCAAGTATAATTAGGCTCCAAATATTATCATGCACAATTTATGCCGAGGTCGTACGACCCGATCCAAATTTTATTTATATATATATATATATAAATAACCCTTGTGTGTGCGTACTGTCAAGGGTTGAACGACATGAACTATAGAGGCATCTATTAACCTGCCGAAGAAAATGGCTCGCTCCCATGAGAGCAGAGAAATTTACCTCGCTCGCGAAAACACTTGTGACGCAAGTGGACATGGATTTCACAAAGTTATTATAAAATTCTTCAATTCTTTCCAAATAATAACAAATCTAAACTGGAGACTTTAAATCTTAAAATCCTCAATCTCAGCTCTATTTACAATAGTTAATATACATGATAACCACAAGAGTGCAAACAAGGCATGATGTAAATCTTAGACTACCCGGACCGCTCATGATGTATAGCTACGCATGCACTCTCGTCACCTAGTGTGTACGTATCTCTCTACACAAGTAATTCACAAGAACATTATACCTAAGGGGATGAGTTTCCTCTTACAAGGTTAGGCAAGAGACTTACCTTGTTATCAAGCTCACTTCTGGTCAAAAAGTATGTTTTTAATCCTCAACTGGGTGCCAAACAACCCGAATCTAACGAACAACAACAACAACCCAGTAAAATATCACGACCCGAATTTCCTACCCTTGGGAGTCGTGATGGCACCTATTAGTATGAGCTAGGCAAGCCAATCCTTTACTACATAATTTATTAACAAATTATTTCTCTTTAACAAATATAAGGCGATAACGTGATAACAGCGGAAATTCAAATTTAAGAGGAAGATAACAATAACATATATCAAATATGAATCTATTACAAGTACTCAAGCCTTAACCTCCCAAAACCTAGTATCACAGTGTCACAGACTGTCTAGGATTAACTACATACAGGTTTTAAAGAAAACAACAATACACTATTTTGGAATGTCAAGAAAAGGAAACGGACAATAGAGATAGAGGAAGACGCCAGGGCCTGAGGACGCCTGCAGGTCTACCTTGGGTCTCCGGGTGGACTGAAGGAAGCCTCCAATCTATGGTCCAAAAGCTGCTCCGGGATCTGCACACAGTGTAGAGTGTAGTATCAGCACAACCGACCCCATGTGCTGATAAGTGCCTAGCCTAACCCAGACGAAGTAGTGACGAATCTAGGACCAAATTACCAAATAAATCTATGCAGTTCAAATATATACAACGGAGAAGAAATACAAAAATAGCCAGTCAATATGGGAGGGGGAGCATGCGGTGGGGGAGATAACAGTTCCGAATAGAAAGGCATCAAGTGAGGAAAGAAAAAACAAAACTCGGATATCAACAAAGAATCAGAAATCAACAAATGCACGACATCACCCCTCGTGCTTTTACTCTCATCCTCACCAAAACAATTATATAATAAAAGTGTGCACAGCATCACCCTTCGTGCTTTTACTCTCATCCTCACTAAAATAATTATATAATAAAAGTGTGCACAGCATCACCCTTCGTGCTTTTACTCTCTTTCCTCACTATATAATCAATAAAATTAGCACGGAATGGTACATCGTGCGGCACGGCATCAACCTTCGTGCTTTACACTCTTTCCTCATCATAAAACACGTCATCACCATTCGTGCTTTACACTCTTTCCTCACAAAACAAACAATGCACTACATCACCCTTTGTGCTTTAACACTCTTCCTCACCCAAACAACAATCAAAACTAATGGGGGCAAGTGAATAAACAAGATAATAATAGGAATCCTGACAAGGGAACAACAATTCAATAATTAAGTCCAGCAAGGGAACAATTTAATGACCTCTTTATCTTATCCACTTTTACTTCACAACTCACTTTACCACTTAAGCCAATGCTCCAAAGGGTTCAATCAACTTATATACTTTCACAATTTGTAATGTAACTTGAGCCAATGCTCCTCGATGTTCAAAGGTCACAATTCCTTCCACGAACATTTCACAACAAATAGAAATCATCACCAAGGCATGAAAGATACAGCGAAATCAAGATATTCACAATATAAAGACTAGCGGTCATGATAGACACCAACGTATAGATACTCATCACCATGCCTATACGTCATAATCAACAATTGCCATATAGCAAATCGGACTCAACTCATAATCCCTCAAGCTAAGGTTAGACCAAACACTTACCTCGATGCCACAAACACCATTCACGCTTCAACTATTGCTTTACCCCTCGATTCCACCACCAATTCGTTCGTATCTAGTCACAAGTTACTTAATTACATTAATAAACGCCAAATGAATCAATTCGAATGCATAAAAATAAATTTTCCAATGTTTTACCCCAAAAGTCAAAAATTGCCCCCGGGCCCACATGGTCAAAACTTGAGGTTTGAACCAAAACTCGATTACTCATTCATCCCCGAGTCCGGATACATAATTGATTTTGGAATCCAGCCTCAATTTGAGGTCTAACTCTCCAAATTTTAATATTCTTAGTTTTTTTCCAAAGTTCCCAATTCCATCATGAAAACCCTAGATTCTAGGATGAAATCTTGTAAAAAGAAGTTAAGGAGTAAAGAATATGAGTTAGAAATCACTTACCAGTGTTTTGGAGAAGAAAGGTTGTTTGAAAAATCGCCTCTTATGTTTTTTGGAGAGGGGGTTTGAAAAATGAAAAAAATGACTAATGACTGAAACTCCCGTCTATTTATACCCCTCTCAAACCCCCTGTGCAGACCGTACAAAATGGAGTGCGGCCGCACATCTCAGTGAATCCTGAGGACCAGTGACACTGTGCGGACCGCACAAAATGGAGTGCGGCCGCACAACCCCCACCGCGGTCGCACACGATTTTGTGTGGACCGCACTGGCGGGTTCAGAGATCTACAACTTCTTTAAACCTGCAACAACTGTGCTTTTAAAACTAAGATAAACTTACCCGAGCCCTCGGAACTCCAAACCAAGCATACACACAACCTCAAAAACATCCTACAGACTTATTCTTATAACCAATTCACCAGGATAACATCACGAACATCGAATTAAACCTCAAGATCAATGAAATTTCTCAAAACTTCTTTAAATATCAATTTTGCAATTTAGGTCTGAATTATATTAAACAGATTCTGTTTCTTACCAAACTTTGCAAAATTATCATAAATAACATATAAGACCTGTACCGGGCGCCGAAACCAAGATACGGGCCCGATACCAACATGTTCTAATCAAAATTCATTTCCAAACCTTATAA
This sequence comes from Nicotiana glauca, assembly GCA_026770625.1. Classification (NCBI taxonomy): domain Eukaryota; kingdom Viridiplantae; phylum Streptophyta; class Magnoliopsida; order Solanales; family Solanaceae; genus Nicotiana; species Nicotiana glauca. Next base: position 105,314 of record MU685290.1, on the reverse strand, counting down.
ATAATTTTAGAAAAAACATTTCTTTAAAAATTCATTTCTCGAACTTGGGACCTCAGAATTCGATTCTGGGCATACGCCCAAGTCCCATATTTTCCTACGAACCCTTCGAGACCGTCAAATCATGGGTCCGGGTCTGTTTACCCAAAACATTGACCGAGGTCAAATTAAATTATTTTATATTCAAAATTTATCAGTTTACACAGCTTTTCACATATAGTCTTTCAGGCTACGTGCCCGGAACATGCATGCAAATTGAAGTGTAGGATTTCTCCCAAAAGTAAGTAGGAGTGCTCTTTCTTTCAAGCCTTCTGCCTTACATTCTATAGACCTTACCTCACTAATCTTTTATTTTCTCTCGGAATTTTGTTTGAGTTGCTGTCTCAGTAGTTGCATTCCCTCTATGCTAAAAGAGGGTTTTAAGGCCTCGAAATGTAGAATTTGTTTTAAAATCTAGTGATGAAACTACAGTTAATCCTTGAACAGATAGAAGAATGAAGTACCTAAGTCGGGGAAAAGATGAGGATAATGGTTACGCATATCGGATTCGGACTCCCAGGTCAATGCCTCATAAGGCTGACCTCTCCATTGAACACGAACAGAAGGAAAACTCTTTCATCTCAACTGACGAACCTACCGGCCTAGAATAGCCATCCGCTCCTCCTCATAAGACAAGTCCTTGTCCAACTGGAAAGTGCTGAAATCTAACACGTAGGATGAATCGCCGTGATACTTCCGCATCATGGACACATGAAACACTAGATGCACGGCTGATAAGCTCGGCGACAATGCAAGTCTATAATCCACCTCTCCCACTCGATCAAGAATCTCAAACGGGCCAATGAACCAAAGGCTATGCTTGCCCTTCTTCCCAAATATCATCACGTACTACATAGGTGACACTAAAAGCAATACCCGCTCACCGACCATGAATGCCAATTCACAAACCTTGCAGTCAGCATAGCTTTTTTGCCTAGACTGAGCTGTATGAAGCCTATCCTAAATAATCCTGACCTTGTCCAAGGCATCCTGAACCAGATCCATACCCAACAATCGAGCCTCTCCCAGCTCAAACTATCCAACCGGAGACCAACACCATTTACCATATAAAGCCTCACAGGAGCCACAGAATACTCGACTAGTAGCTGTTGTTATAGGCAAATTATGCTAAAGAAAAAAACTGATCCCATGAGCCTCCAAAGTCGATGACACAAGCTTAGAGCATATCCTCCAAAATTTGAATTTTCCACTCCGACTGCCCGTCTGGCTGAGGATGAAATTTTATGCTCAATTCAACTCGTGTGCCCAACTCTTGCTGAACTGCTTTCTAGAAATGTAAGGTAAATTGCGTACCTCAATCTGAAATGATAGACACGGGCACACCATGAAGACGAATAATCTCTTGGATATAGATCTCATCCATCCTCTCGAAAGAATATGAGACTACCACAGGAATAAGATGTGCTGACTTGGTCAGTCTATCAACAATGACTCACACTACATCGAACATCTTCTAAGTCCGTGGAAGTCCAGTAACAAAGTCCATTGTGATACGCTCCCACTTCCACTCAGGTATCTCAATATTCTAAAATGAACCACCGGGCCTCTGATGCTCGTACTTAACCTGCTGATAATTCAAACACCAAGCACATATGCAACGATATCCTTCTTCATTCTCTGCCACCATAATGTTGCTGCAAATCCTGATACATCTTCGTGGTGCCCGGATGAATAGAGTACCGGGAACTATGGGCCTCCTATGAAATCAGGCCTTAAAGACCATCCACATTAGGCACACAAACCCGACCCTGAAATCTTAAAACTCCATCATCACCTATGGTAACCTACTTGGAACCTCCGTGCCGCACTGTGTCTCTAAGGACATACACATAAGGATCATCATACTACCGATCTCGGATACATTCCAATAGTAAAGAACGAGCGACTATGCAAGTTAACACATCGCTGGGCTCAGAAACATCCAACCTCATGAACTGATTGGCCAAAGCCTGAACATCCAATGCAAGCGGTCTCTCACCGACTGGAATATAAGCTAAACTGCCCATACTGGCGGACTTCCTACTCAATGCATCGGCCACCACATTGGCTTTTCCCGAATGATATAAAGTGGTGATATCATAGTCTTTCAACAACTCCAGCCACCTGCTCTACCTAAAATTCAACTCCATTTGCTTGAACAATATTGCAGACTCTCATGATCTGTGAACACCTCACATGCCGCGCCATATAGATAATACCTCCAGATCTTCAACACGTGGACAATGGCTGGTAACTCCGAATCATGAACTTGATAGTTCTTCTCATGAATCTGCAACTGTGGCGAAGAATAGGCAATGACCTTGCCATTCTCCATTAATACTGCACCAAGCCCAACACGACATGCATCGCAATAAACTGTATAAGGCCCTGAACCTGTGGGCAAAACCAATATCGGTGTCATAGTCAGACTTGTATTGAGCCTCTGAAAGCTCGCCTAACACTCGTCTGACCATCTTAATTGGGCACCCTTTTGGGTCAAGCTAGCCATTGGGTCTAGATGAGAACCCCTCTACGAACTGACGATAGTATCCTGCCAAACCAAAGAAACTCTGAATCTCTATAGCTGATGCTAGTATAGGCTAGTTCTTGACTGCCTCAATCTTTTTCGGATCAACCTGAAAACCCTCTTCTGATACAGTATGACCCAGGAATGCAACTGAGCTCAACCATAACTCGCACTTAGAAAACTTAGCATACAACTAATTATCCCTCAAGGTCTAAAGAACCGCTCTAAGATGATGCTCGTTCTCCTCCCGACTGCGGTAATATATCAAAATATCATCAATGAAGACTATCATGAACGAATCCAAGTAAGGCCTGTACACTTGGTTCATCAAATCCATAAAAGCTAATGGGGCATTTGTCAACCCGAATGACATTACCAAGAACTCATAATGCCCGTACCAAGTACGGAAAGCTATCTTAGGAACATCGATTGCCTTAATCCTCAACTGATGGTAGCCAGATCTCAAGTCAATCTTTGAAAATACTTTAGCACCCTGAAGTTGATCGAACAAATCATCAATTCTTGGTAGCGAATACTTATTCTTGATTGTAACATTCTCAATTACCGTTAATCAATACACATTCTCATTGATCCATTCTTCTTTTTAACAAACAACACCAGCGCACCCCAAGGTGAAACACTGGGTCTAATGAAACCCTTCCCAAGAAAGTCTTGCAACTTCTCCTTTAACTCTTTCAATTCAGGCGTGGCCATACGATACGGCGGGATAAAAATAAGCTGAGTGCCTGGAGCCAAATCAATGCAAAAGTCAATATCCCTATCAGTGGCATACCCAGCAGGTCTAAAGGAAATACTTCATGAAACTCACTAACAATGGGCATAGATTAATAGAAGGGAACTCAGCACTAGAATCGTGAACATAAGACAAATAGGCCAAACACCCCTTCTCGATCATACACCGAGCTTTAGCATAAGAGATAACACTAAGGGTAGAATGACCAGGAGTCCCTCTCCACTCTAAATGAGGTAAACCCGGTATGGCTAAGGTCACACATGGCATGACAGTCCAAGGTAGTGTGATAAGGTGATAACCAATCTATCCCCAATATAACATCAAAATCAACCATGTCCGGAATAAGCAAATCTACCCGAGTCTCAAGACCTCCAATCACAACTAGACATGAACGATGGACTCGATCTACCATAATTGAATCACCCACAGGTGTAGACATATAAACAGGAGCACTCAAGGAATCACTAGGCATGACCAGATACGATACAAAATACGATGACACATACGAGTGTGTAGACCCTGGATCAAATGAAACTGAACATCCTCACCCTCTCTCTCTCGATCGGAAGTATGATAAGATCACGACGAGCCAAATCGGTAAATCTAGTCTCATATTGGGTGACAGTCATAGAACCCTGATGGAGATGCTCAAACTGCCTCTGATAGGCCTCTCTCTGAGTGATAGCAAAAAAATTCTCCAAAAATAGCTACGTGACCTACTCCCAAGTCAAAGCTGGCGATCCGGCCGGTCTAGACAAGCAATAATCTCTCCATCAAGTCTTGGCGGATTCAGACAAGCAAAAAGTGGCAAAATCAACCCCATTGGTCTCAACTATCCCCATGTTCCTGAGAACCTCATGACAACTATCTAGATAATCCTGGAGACCCTTCGTAGATGCACCGATGAAAGTAGTAGTAAAGAGCTTAGAGAACCTATCAAATCTCCACAAAGCATTAGCAGACATAGCTGCTCCATCATCGGCCGGGGCTATTATACCCGGCGGAGCTGCTCCAACTAGCTGAACTGCTGGAGTTTGAAACTGGGGAGCTACCTGCTCTAGAGTGCGAGTAGTAGGAGTCTGGGCTCCTCCTCTAACCTGAGAGACGACTGATGCTAAAGGAAGCAAGCCTGCCCGGGTGACACTCTCCATAAGGCCCACTAGACAGACTAGAGCATCTTAAAGATCTAGGGTGGCAATAAACCCCTCTGGGACCTGAGCTGGGCCCACCAAAACTGCTAGGGCTGGAACCTCATCATCAAAATCAACCTGAGGCTCCGGTGCTGGTGCTGGTGCTTGATAACTAATGATTTTGACATATTTTATACTCCTTTTGGCATATGTTTTGATCAACTATTCATACAAAATAGTCTCAAACAGCTCACAAGTTGTGCTTGATTACAGGTTTGATAAAAAAAGTGACAAGATGTCAAAAATAGGCTAAAAAAGGAGTGAAACCTGAATAAGTGACAAAGGCAAGGCAAGCTCAGGCAAACAGGCCGAGTGCGGCCGCTCTACACTTTGTGAGGTCCGTACTGGGAGATTTAGAGAGCTGGTATTTCAGGCATTAAGGCAGTGTGGCCGTACTAGGTTTTATGCGGTCCGCACTTAAGGCAATGTGGTCGTACTACCATTCTATGCGGTCCGCAAAGTCAAGGTTCAGAGAAGATGCAGATGGAGTTTTGAAGCCTGTGCGGTCCGCAATCGATTCCGTGCGGTCCTTATTCCATTCTGTGTGGACCGCATAAGAAGCCTCCGTCGTCGCAGTCCATTATGTGCGGTCCACGGAGCCCAAGTTCAGAGAGTGAGATTTTTTAAATGAAGAGCCCAGTGCGGACCGCGGTCCATTCTGTGCGGTCCACTCTAACCCTGCAGGGGCAATTTTGTCCAGATTTTTCAGCCTAGTATAAATAGGTTCTTTTTTCATTTTTACGGTATCAGATATTATAATACATCAGTTGCGCTCGTGGGTCGACTTTTCTTAGCCATTTTGGGCATTTTTACTTACTTTTCATTATTGGATCTCTATATTTAGCTTAGCAATTAATTAATATGTGTTTATCGTCTTCTATTTCTTGTTTTTATTCTTTGAATATGAGTAGCTAGACCTCATAACTAGGTTGTGGCTCAAGCCTAATGTGGGTAATTGATGGGTCTTGCATTTTAGGGCTAAATTTACTATGGGTATTTGATATTTGGGTCAATTTCATGGTTAAAGTGTTGAATTAGTGGTTGTAAATACCAGTTTGTGTTTAGTTGACTAGGTTTCTTCTTGAGAAAGAGAGCCTAAGTCTCCAAAATTGATCCAACAAGGAATTGGGGCGTACTCAAGAGATTGATAGCCCCAATTACAGGGTTAAACCTCGAGAGAATAATACCCAACTTAAACCTTAGTTGCTTGTGCAAATTTGCATACCCAATTGGTCTTGAGAAAGTCGATTGGGCAAAATCACTTGAACCACCGAGAGGTGTAGAGTGGGTAAATTAGTGCAACGGTTATATCATACTCCCCAAATATGTCAAAGATGCCTTAGACTCAAGTACCCATCAATTGATCACCTAGGTGGAAGTCACTACCATAGTGCCCTTTAAACAATTAGATATAACTTGTAATATTGACTTCTTAGCTTAATTTACAATTTGTAGTTTGTTAAACCCAAAAATGATAAAAAGTATAATTAAGAGCACATACGAAATACTAAACTGTATAGATACTAGATTCTAATTCTAGCTCTCTGTGGATATCGATCCCGACCCAAAATCAGGTAAAAGTGATTGCGACCCTCTCTTGCTACTTAATAGTAGTACGGAGTTGGCACCGATCACTTTTTGGCGCAGTTGCCGGGGAGCTAATAGTTTTGACTATCTATTTAGTTAGTTTTGTGTGTTGTTCTTCTTTCCTTATTTTTTACTAAGTTTTGTGTGTCAATTATTCAGGTACAAAATGGCTTTAAATGCTATTGACCCTCTTGGAAATGTGCTTGCGTGGAAGGAGGTTGATGACATTGGAGAGGATGAGGTGCCTCTTGTACCTCATGGACCACGACGAGGCCGCAAGGCCAATTCTAAGGACAATGTCCCAGACCCTCCTCTGCCACCTCCAAGAGCGGTTCCTCGGGTGCAACCGAACCAAGGTTATGCAAGCGCTATTGTCCCACCCAAAATCCAGGCGGGCAATTTTTAGATAACCAATATGATGTTGGCATTACTTGAACATCATTGGTATTTCATGGGCTCTACAGATCAAAATGCCTACAATTATCTCAAGTGGTTCATGGACACATGTTGGGGGAGCAAGCAGACAAATGTGTCTGAGGATGCTCTTAGGTTGAGACTTTTCCCATTCTCACTTCAGGGGAAAGCTTTGGATTGGCTCAAGAGACTTCCATCACAACTTGGGATGAGTTGGCCGACAATTTTATTGCTAAATTTTCCTCAAGAAAGAGCCCTCGGAACCTTTGCATGAGATTTGGGAGCGGTATAGAACGATGGTTAAGGAATGCCCTAATAATGACATGACGGAGAATATGTTGCAACAAACTTTCTACGGAGGCATCAATACTACAAATTAATGCGTAGTGAATCAATTTGCCGGGGGTAATTTTATGAAGTTGACATATGATGAAGCTTGTGCCGTAGTTGATGAAATGGCTGACACTTCTTTTGCAGGGCAATGTAGAGCCAATGTTCCTCAAGGTGACCCTATGGTTATTCATTTGCATAAGGAATTACATGACCATGGGCAGGCTATAGCGGAGTTGACAACTACTATGAACTAATTGGCTAAGGCACAGTTGCAACAAGTCTAAAATCTTCGCCAAGTGAATGCCATGGAGGGTATTAACATGCTTGTCATCAAGAGAAGGCAACCAAACCAAGGGAATTCTGACAATTTGATGATGATTGTGATGGGTTTCAAAATGATGGATATGATGAGCAAAATGAATATGTACAATATGTGAACTATTTTCAAGGCCAACCGGCAACTCTTCCAACCAACAACAGTGGCGAACCTAGGGCAATTGGGGCAAGCATCAACAAAACAGTGGTAATTGGGGGAACAACAATCAAAACAACAAATGGGGAAATCAGAACAACAATCAAGGCAACCAAGGGAACTGGAATGGTAATAATAACAATTGGGGCAACAATAACAATCAAGGTGGATGGAACAATAGGATTCAAGGAAACTGCGGGCAAGGCTTTCAAAGGCCCCCAATGTACCAACAACTGAACAATCCACCCCCTTTCCCTTCTTTATGTCCTAGTTCTTTGGGTAATGATTTGGGTAGAATTGAAATGATGTTTGAACAAATGCTAAAGAAGAATGCGGATTCAGATGCACAGTTGGCTTCCCACAATACCTCTATCAGAAACTTGGAGGTGCAATTAGGCAAAATCTCTCAATCATTGAATACTCGCCTGAAGGGTGCTCTACCAAGTGATACGGTAGTGAACCCAAAGGGTGGGAACAATCATGTCATAGTAGTTACGATAAGAAGTGGGAGAAGCGGTTATGTGAATGCCTTGAAACAAAAGCAAGTTGTGGATGATGATGTTGAGTTGCAAAAAGATGAAGCTCCTTTGGTAGTTGAAGATCCGGTTGATGGCAATCTGAACAATGAAGTGAGGATTGACATTAATGAGGCTAAGGTGGAAATTCAAGATGTCGCGAACCCATCTATGGAACATGTGATTGATATGCAGGATCCGGTTGTTCCAAAAGCAAAGGCTCATTTGCCAAGGCCACCTCCACCTTATCCTCTATGGCTCGCAAAGCAGATAAATGATAATCAGTTCAAAAAGTTCATTGATATGATGAAGATCTTATCAATTAATATGCCTTTAGTGGAGGCTCTTAAAAAAATGCCAGGTTGTTCAAAGTTCATGAAAGACTTGGTCATAAGGAAGCGTTGTATGGATTGTGAAACTATAAAGATGACTCACCAAGTTAGTGCTATAGTGCATTCAATGGCCCCGAAACTTGAGGATCCCAGTGCTTTTACCATCCCTTGCACCATTGGGAGTGCGGATTTTGCCAAAGCTTTATATGACTTGGGAGCTAGTATCAATTAGATGCCTTACTTAGTTTTCAAGACTTTGGGTATTGGGCAACCTAGACCAACTTCCATGAGGTTACAAATGGCGGATAGATCGATGAAGAGACCTTTGGGTATTATTGATGATGTGCTTGTCCGGGTGGACAAGTTTATCTTTCCAGCTGACTTTGTGATCTTGGATTGCGAGGTGGATTATGAAGTTCCTATCATTTTAGGCAGACCTTTCCTAGCTACGGGGAAGGCATTGGTAAATGTGGAAGAAAGGGAACAAATAATGTATGGCATCACCCTTCGTGCCTTAACACTCTTCCTCACCTAAACAACAATCACAACCAACAGGGGCAAGGGAATAAACAAGATAATAATAGGAATACCAGCAAGGGAACAACAATTCAAAAATTAAGTCCTTTCAAGGGAACAATTTAATGACCTTTTCTCTCATCAACTTTTACTTCACAACTCACTTTACTACTTAAGGCGGTGCTCCAAAGGGTTCAATCAATTTATATACTTTCACAATTCGTAATGTAACTTGATCCAATGCTCCTCGATGTTCAAAGTTCACAATTCCTTCCACGAACTTTTCACAACAAATAGAAATCATCACCAAGGCATGAAATATACAACCAAATCAAGATATTCATAATATAAAGACTCACACTCATGCTAGACACCAACGTATAGATACTCGTCACCATGCCTATATGTCATACTCAACATTTACCACATAGCAAATAGGACTCAAGTCATAATCCCTCAAGTTAAGGTTAGACCAAACACTTACCTTGATGCCATGAGAAAAATTCACGCTTCAACTATGGCTTTACCCCTCGATTCACCACCAATTCAGTCGTATCTAGTCACAAGTTACTTAATTACATTAATAAACGCTAAATAAATCAATTCGAATGCATAAAAATGAATTTTCCAAAGTTTTACCCCAAAAGTCAAAAATTGCCCCCGGGCCCACATGGTCAAAACCTGAGGTTCGAATCAAAACCCGATTACCCATTCATCCCTGAGCCCGGATACATAATTGGTTTTGGAATCCGACCTCAATTTGAGGTCTAACTCCCCAAATTTCAATATTCTTAGGTTTTTCCCAAAGTTCTCAGTTCCATCATGAAAACCCTAGTTTCTAGGATTAAATCTTGTAAAAAGAAGTTAAGGAGTAAAGAATATGAGTTAGAAATCACTTACAATGTTTTGGAGAAGAACGGTTGTTTGAAAATTGCCTCTTATGTTTTTTTTAGGGTTTTGAAAATGAAGAAAATGACTAATGACTGAAAATCCTGTCTATTTATAACCCTCTCAAACTGTGCGGACCGCACAAATTAGAGTGCGGCCGCACAGCCCAGTTGATGTTTTAAATGTCAATACCATTCAAGAGGGGGGTGATTTTTGTGGTACCCAATTTTTCGCTTAAACTATTTCTAGAAGGACCTAGTTCTTCTATGTGTTCCAACTACTACTGTTGCGGAATAATAAATAAAGAAAACAAAGAACACAGATGCTTTAAGTGGAAATCACCTAGCTCAAAAAGTGAAAAAACCATGACCTACTAATCAGTAGGATTTTCCCAAACTTCCACTAAAATCACTAAGCCAAAACTACATTTACAAAACTCTTTGTAAACCTAAGGATTAACTCTAATTCAGTTGTAGCAACCAGCCTCTAACTGCTGCGACAACTTCAAGTTAACTCTAACTTGAATACTCAAAGTACCTAATACAATTGCTTCTATGAATGCTGGAAAGGTAAAACTTTATAACACCTACTATAATTGAACTAGAATAAAAGAAATACACATAAATCTCTTTATGTAGCTGGTTCTTCAATCTGGTTGATGTAGCTTCTGGTTTGTACACTTGAATCACACACGAACTGCTTGTAAATATCCTTGCTATTTTTCTCCCAATTCACGTTTTGCTTTTGCATTTTTTGTGAAACACTTTAATGTAAGAACATCCTGCAATTTATAGAGTTAGTAGATGAACAAATAACTAGAGTTCTGACGCAACTCTTCCTTTATGGAAGAGTTCTAGTTGATTTCAACTTCTAACTCTTTTCCTATCTTGAATTGTGTTCTCTTTTATTAAGGAGTCCTTCTTCTTATCAATTATGCAACCTTTTCGATCAGGAGATATTAGATACACCAAGTTAAGCTTATCTCCTTCACGTGCAACCCACATGCTCGAATCTTCCCGTTTCTATGCACCTGAGTGATGGACCTGGTTTATCCTGAGTTTCTTTATCAGTCTTCAAAACTAACCTTTACTTGGGCCAACAAATTCCCCCTTTTTGATGATGACAAACTCTATGTTTTTCATAAGCATAGGCCTTGTTTCAACTCAGCTCAACATCAACACAATGTTAGAAACATTTTTCCTTCTTAACACTTATCATCAAGGACCAGGTACATTAGGTTATAAACATCACTGTTCAAAGTTTAAACATCACTTGTTTAAAGCACAACATTTTTCCCCCTTTTGGCATCATCGAAAAGTTGCATAAAAAATGTGAGATAACTAGATTTTAAAGCTTACTCATGGCCACTGGGGCTACTTCAAATGCAAACATGGATTAATCATCATAGATCAAACTAAGAATTTCAAGCATCAAAGAAATATAAACAAAGAGTTAGAGAAAAAATAGTGAATTTCATTGATGATTGATAAGATTCTACCACAAAGCATAAGAAGAAATAAAAATACTGAAAACATGAGCAAAAGAAACAAAACTTCCTGAACTGGGTCACTAGTTGATCTACACTAGGCTAGGATTTAAGGCTTGGAAGAGGCAGCGGCTGGGTTATTTGCTTGGAGAAGTTTCACCTCCCACTTCTTCATAGGTACCTTTAAATGTACAAGCACAGTTATGAGAATTAAACTATAGGGAATGGCATGAGTTTTGGTGCCATTGATAACTCTATCAGTAGGTCCGCGAGGGTTTCCTATTTAGATAGAACAGGTTCATCTATATTTTTTCAAGTTGAACCAACCCCTTAGCAGCTTTGCCAGACCCACTTCCCCCTGTTTTGCTCACACTCTCTTCTATTTCACTAAATTCCTCTCCCAAAACAACCATTGCACTAGTTTCTTTTGTTAGACCAACAGGAGTAGGTGAAGAATCAACCACTCTCGTACCTTTTTCCCCTCACAGTACTCCTAGTGCCCTTGCTCTCCTTTTTTTTCATTTTTACCACCAACTTCTCTTGATTATGTAGTCTTAACACCTACTATACATCCTACAAATCTATTCTCCAAATTTCAGCAACTTTAGAAATTGTCTCAGGAGTAACTTTAGAATCAGAAGATACCTGTTCATTTTCGGAATACCTACTTTCTTCCCCCTTAGTAGCAGATCTAAATGAATCTTTAGATTTTTGGGATTCTTCTTCCCTACCTGCTTTCAATTTCTTGTTTATTTTCTTGATCTGCTCTCCTTTAGCGACAATCTTACGAGCCGTCATCTTTACTCTACTTTTCTTAGAGATTGGTGTTGTATAATGTGTGAAAGTGGTTTCCAATGGTGATGATGAAGGATTTTCAGAGGTGTTCGACATATCTGGGCTAGGGTATGGAAGAGAAGAGAATTAGATTGTGTTTGGAAGATGAAAGAAGAATGAGAGTTTTTGACGGCTTGAGAGAGATGAAGTAAGGAATACACTACAGCTGATCAATATACAGTGGAATAATTCATGGGGTAACTACAGCTTTTCAAACTCTTAGAAGTTTAATCAAACTGAAATTAAGTTTTGAAGAGACGTTGGAGTGTATCCCTAGAATCTAGGTACTTCCATTCCGTTGGGACTCTTTTGAATGAGACTGGTTCACTTGTAACGGATAAGTCCAAAAAGTGTTTTGGTATTTGGTAGGATTCTGCTTATGATCCAAATATAGTTATTTCAAATTATGCAGAGTGCAGAAAGCATACCGTGTTACCTTGATGAACCAGGTTCTTCACTGATAATTCTCTTGTGTGAGTCTAAATTTTCCCAAATAGAGAAAATATCATTAGAGATTAATGAGCCATTTTAACACATGGCACAAGGGTATACTATGGAAAGTATGAGACTCAGCAAGATTTAATCTACTTATACACAATTTACAAACTTTCTAACCAATTTTGTTTTCAACTTTTCTTTTCGTTTAACCTTGAACTGGTCCTTTTAGGTGATCTTAATCATCCCTAATTCCAACCTATTACTCTCAAACTGATCTCTACTTAAGGATTTTGTGTAGATGTCAGTAATTTACTTGTTAGTAGCACAAAACTCCACAGTGATCAAGCTTTTCTCATAGTTGTCTCTCAAAAATGGTGCCTAACATCTATGTGCTTAGTTCTCTTATGATGAACCGGTTTCTTTGTCATACTAATAGCACTAGTTTTATCACAAAAAAATAGGGATGCAACCAACTTTAATACCAAAATCCATCAACTGATACTTGACCCACAACAATTGAGCACAATCATGATGCAGCAACGCCATAATCAGCTTCAGCAGTAGATAAGGCCACTAAATTTAGCCTTTTAGTAGCTCGTGACACAAGACATGAACCAAGGAAGTGTGCTATACCTGGGGTGCTCTTCCTATCCACAAGGAAACCTGCATAATCAGTGTCAACATATCCTACTAGTTTAAAATTACTATCTTTTGGATACCAAAGGCAAAGGTCAGTGGTTCCTTTCAAGTATCTCAATATTCTCTTGACAACAGTCAAGTGGGAATTCTTTGGATTTGCCTGAAATCAAGGACAAAGACCTATACTGAAAACAATGTAAGGTCTGCTAGCTGTAAGATACAAAAGAGAACCAATCAGTCCCCTATACAACTTCTGATCAACAGATGAACCAGGTTCATCTATATCTAATTTCGTGGATGTTGCAATAGGAGTGTCAATTTCTTTGGATGTTCCTTCCCGGTTTTGTTACTTAGAATATATTCGTGGACAGGTTCCCTCGAGGTTTGAGGATCAGTTCCTCTTTAGTCAGTTCCCCCCTGTCATGTTGCCATGGGTGGAAGGAACTGTTCCATCACCTATTCCTTCCTGTGATGCATCTTTAGCCTGGACTGTGGTTTCACCATTTTAATTTTTTATTAGCCCAACATCTTCACTATCTTGTTCGTGCTTCTTAGAAAGAATGTTAGTTTTAAATAACATATACATTTTTTTCTACACATATTGTTCTTTTACTGTATATCTTATAAGCTTTACTATATGAAGAATATCCCAAGAATACTCCCCTCATCACTTCTGGAATCATACTTACCTAGGGAGTCTTTGCCATTATTGTGCCCAAAGCACTTGCATATAAATTCCCCAAGATGGGATATATTTAGCTTTCTCCCTTTAAGTGACTCATAGGGAATCTTTTAAACAAGAGGTCTAGTCATGAAACTATTTATGATGTAGCATGCAAAAATTCAGCAAACCTAGCATTTTTAAATTTAGTTCCATGATCTGACCTATTTCATGCAAATTGATTACCTAGTTGTTTCTGAGTTTTTCTAACAAAAGAAGTAAACTTGTCAAATGCTTCATCTTTAGATGTTAAAAACAATGTCCAAGTAAACCTAGAGTAATCATCAATAAGCACCATCACATATCTTTTACACCTCTACTTAATGTTCTCGTTGGACCACAAATATCCATATGGACCAGTTCCATCGTTCTGGTGGTACTTACCCCTTTCTTGCATTTAAAAGAGGATTTTACCGGCTTCCCTCTTGCACAATCCTCGTAAACTTTATCTTCCTTGAACTTGATGTTAGGCAGCCCTATCACCAGGTCCTTGGAGACTAATTTGTTGAGTTGACTCAGACTTGCATGTACAAGTCTCTTGTGGCAAAGGAGGGGATCATTGTCCAAGATACTTAAGCTAGTTCATTTTCTGAGAGAGTAGACAAATCTACAATGTAAATATTGTTAACTCCATTTCCTGGCAAAAACGATCTTGTCAATGGTAAGATTAATCACAAAATATTTGGTAGTGGTGAATGCTACCAAGTTACCTTTATCACATAATTGTGATACACTGATTAGATTGTACTTTAGGCCATCTATCAAGTAGACATTCTCAATAGAATGAGAATCAGTCTTACCTAACTTTGCAACACCAATGATCTCACCTTTCTTCCCATTTCCAAATGAGACATTACCTCCTTTGAGGTCCTCAAGTGAAAGGAACTGGTTCTTGCTTCCTGTCATATGCTTTGAACAGCCATTATCCATGTACCATATTTGGCTACTCCCCTTCACTTGAACCTGTGAAAGGAAATCAGGGGTTAGTCTTAGGAATCCAAACTAGTTTGGGTCACTTTCTATAGGCAAAACGGTGAATCAAATTCTTTTTAGCCCAACCTGGAAGCCTGTTTTTTCCTCGAACAAATTCTTTATTCTTTTGACTAGCCTTTTCTTTTGCAATACATTCACTTTTATAGTGACCAGTTTTACCACAGTGTGTGAAAATTTTGTTCTAGGGAAGTTTGAGGTACTTGCTTTTAGGATCCCACTTATGTGCAGGGGTCCCGTATCCAAGTCCTCTCTTATTGCTACTATGGTGTTCATGTAGCCATGAAAGTGCATCGAAGGATCTATTCCATTTACAGGTTCTATATAGCTCGTGCTTAACCTTGTTTATATCCTCCTTAAGGACTCTTATCTGCTCATTTCTTTTGTACAACTCATCTTTCATTTTTCCTACATTTTCTTCTAAAGTGAGTTGTGTGTGATCATATTTCTTTTTACCAGTTCCTAATTTCAATTTTAGATTTTCAGATTTAAGCTCTGGGACTATGGTGTCAAGTTCATGAACCTGGTTCTTCAACTCAGCATTTTTACTATCACTTTCACTAGCCCTAAGTTCTAGGTTTTTTCACTTAGCTTTCAGAATCACACATTCCATAGATAGTAGTTTGTTTTCATTATTTAGATCTTCCGATTCATCAATGAAATCTAGGAGTAACCCATATAGCCTTTCTTTAGACAAAAATTTAATCTTGTCTTTGAGATGAATTATACTTACTTCAGATTCCTCATCGGATTCTCCAATTTCCATAAGTGCTTGTTCATCTCAATCTCCATCCTCTGAGTCCTTATCTGAGCTTTCTCCCCAGGCAGCAACCATAGCCTTTATTGATCCTTTGTTCTTCTTGAGTTGAACCTGTTCCTTCTTCCTGGTTTTCCTTCTAAGTTCATAGGCAGTGAGATTTCCAATTAGCTCATCCAACTTAAGAATGGCAATGTTCTTTGATTCCTGAATAGCTGTGATTTTTCTTTCCAAGGAGATTGGTAGTACCCTTGTCAAAATCTTCTCAACATTTTATTCTTTAAGAATAACCCTTCCAAGAGACTTAAGTTCACTTCTTAGTGTGGTGAACCTTGTATACATCTCTTGGATGGTTTTCCCTTCCTTCATGGTGAAATTCTCATATTGAGAATATAGCAGTGTTCCTCTGGACCTCTTCACTTGAGGTGTTCCTTCATGATCCACTTGCAAAGTATTTCAAATTTCCTTAGCAGTGGTACAGCTTTGAATTTACTGTACTCGTCTAGACCAAGTCCGTACACAAGCCATTTCTTAGCCTTTGCATTCTTTTCCCACTTCCTCAAGTCCTTAGCATTGTAGTCAGCTCTTATTTTTGGCACATCCACTCCTTCACGATTCTTCTTTGTAGTTGCTAGAGGACCATCAATGGCTATGTCCCAGAGTTTATAGTCTTCTCCTATGATGTGATCTCTCATTATGTTTTTCCACCAAGAGTAGTAGTGGCCATTGAAGAGTGGAGGCCTATCAGTGGATTGCCCTTCCCAGTTCCCAGGTGGTGCAATCATGTTGATCTTTTCCTAAGGTGTTAGCCTCTTCAAGGATAACCTGCTCTGATACTAATTGATGTTCTAAACGTCAATACCACACAAGAGGGGGGTGATTTGTATGGTACTCAATTTTTTGCTTAAACTGTTTCTGGAAGGACCTGTTCTTCTATGTGTTCCAACTATTACTATTACGGAACAATAAATACAGAAAAAAAATAACACGGATGTTTTACATGGAAAACTCCTGACTCAAAAGGTGAAAAAACCACGACCTACTACTCAGTAGGATTTTCCCAAACTTCCACTAATATCACTTGAGCTAAAATTGCATTTACAAAACTCTTTGTAAACCTAAGGATTAACTCTAATCCCGTTGTAGCAACCAGCCTCTAACTGTTGCGACACCTTCAAGTTAACTCTAACTTGAATACTCAAAGTATCTAATACAATTGCCTCTATGAAGGCTGGAAAGGTACAACTTTAAAACACCTACTACAATTGAACTAGAATAAAAGAAAGACACATAAATCTCTTTATGGAGCTGGTTCTTCGATCTGGTTCATGTAGCTTCTAGTTTGCACACTTGAATCACTCACGAACTGCTTGCAAAAAGCCTTGCTATTTTGCTCCCAATTCACGTTTAGCTTCTGCATTTTTTGTGAACACTTTAATGTGAGAACATCATGCAATTTTTAGAGTTAGTAGATGAAGAAATAACTAGAGCTCTGATGTAACTCTTCCTTGGTGGAAGATTTCTAGTTGATTTCAACTTCGAACTCCTTCCCCATCTTGAATTGTGTTCTCTTTGATTAAGGAGTCATTCTTCTTATCAATTATGCAACCTTTTCGATCAGGAGATATTAAATACACCAAGTTAAGCTTATCTCCTTCATGTGCAACCCACATGCTCGAATCTGCCCGTTTCTGTGCACCTGAGTGATGGACTTGGTTCATCCTGAGTTTCTTTGTCAGTCTTCAAAACTAACCTTTACTTGGGCCAACACCAGTGAATCCTGAGGACCAGTGACACTATGCAGACCGCACAAAATGGAGTGTGGCCGCTCAACATTCCCTGAGGACCTGTGCGGACCGCACAAAATGGAGTGAGGCCGCACATCCCCCACCACGGTCGCACACGATTTTGTGCGGACCGCACTGGCAGGTTCAGAGACCTACAACTTCTCTAAACCTGCAACAACTGTGCTTTTAAGCCTAAGACATCCCGGAACCTACCCGGAATTCACCTGAGCCCACCGAACTCCAAGCCAAGCATACACACAACCTCAAAAAAATCCTACGGACTTATTCGTATAACCAATTCACCAGGATAGCATCACGAACATTGAATTAAACCTAAAGATAATTGAAATTTCTCAAAACTTCTTTAAACATCAATTTTTTCAATTTAGGTCTGAATTATGTCAAACGGATTTTGTTTCTTACCAAACTTCGCAGAATAATCTTAAATCACATATAAGACCTGTACCAGGCACCAGAATAAAGATACGGGCCCGATACCAACATGTTCTAATCATAATTCATTTCTAACTTCAGAAAATAATTTTATTTAAAAATTTATTTCTCGGACTTGGGAAATGAAAATTTGATTTTGAGCATATGCCAAAGTCCCATATTTTCCTATGGAACCTTCGGGACCATCAAATCTTGAGTCCGGGTCCGTTTAGCCAAAACGTCGACTGAGGTAAAATTAATTCATTTTATAGTCAAAATTTATCAGTTTTCACAGCTTTTGACATATAGGCTTTATAGCTACACGCCCGGACCACGCATGTAAATTGAGGTGAAGCAAAAAGAGGGTTTTAGGGACTTAGAATGCAGAATTTATTTTAAAATCAAGTGATGACCTTTTGGGTCATCATATAAAATCCCACTAGTAGGGTCTGGAGAGGGTAGTGTGTACGAAGACCTTACCCCTACCCCAGGGGTAGAGAAGTTGTTTCCCATAGACCCCTGGCTCAAGAGAACAAAAAGACAAAGGGGGACAATATCAGTATCACCACAGAAATCATAGGAAAAATAGGAACAACATGAAATCCAAAAGAACGATGCAAAGCAAAAGCGATAGCTATTAAATAGGTCCTGCACTAAATTAAAAAAATATTAAGAAACAATATTAATACTAGCTATCTTAGACAAAACTCCTACCAGGCTAGTCTCACAAAGGTATTAAGTAAGGCAAGAGTCAACTACCTCCTAACCCACAACCCTAATAGTCGACCTCCACAACTTCCTATCAAGTGTCATATTCTCGGATATCTGAAACCTCACCATATCCTGCCTGATTACCTCTCCCCAATACTTCTTAGTCTGCCCTCTACCTCTTCTCGTTCCCTCCACAACCAGTCGCTCGCACGTTTTGTTTGGTATTCAATGTTGACACGGCCTAATATCTCCTATAGGTCATGATGGCACCCAACGTTACTGCTAGGCAAGCCAACAGTGAACTAACCAAGTGACTGTTTATTTTAAAAATTTAGAAACAGATGATTTTTGATTATTAGATAAATAAGAAGTGAGAAATTTAATAAGATGAAGAGTAGGCAATTTTAATAACACATATGAAAAAATAAGTACTCATAAGTCATCAAGTGTCTACTAGTATAATTTTCAAAGCCCGGTGTCATAAGTGTATAATCTACTAGTAGAATATACAAAACACTAAGCTATTGTTTGAAATAAAGTAGAAAAAAAGTAAATACAAAAGAAAGACTTCGGGTGCTGCAAAAAGGACTCGAAAGGCAGCTCACTGCTAAGTCTTGGAGTATCAGGAGTGCGCGTCGGGATGATAACCGTATGTACTTGCCTCAAATTATGCATGGTTAGTGTAGAAGTGTAGTGTGAGTACATAAACAATATTTACCCAGTTATTATCTACTCTAACCTCTCAAGCCAATAAAACAATATCAAGTATAATTAGGCTCCGAATAGTATTACGCACAAATTATGTCGAGGTCGTATGGCCCGGTTCAATATATATATATATATATATATATATATATATATATATATATATATATATATATATATATATATATATATATATGTATATATATATATATATATTAAAATCAAATATATCCCTCTACTTTCATAAATTATTTAACTATGTCCTTCGTTATAATGTCTACCTCTCAGTTCCCCTACCGTTATACTTTAGGGTCATATATATCCTATTTTAGATGGAGTTCCACATGTCACTACCGGATTAAATTGACACATTTCCTCTTTTTTTCTAACCATGTTCACATAAAAAACCTATATCCCGACCCAAGCTCCACCCCACTGCTTCTCCCTCACCTCTTCTCACTGTCGTAACCATGGCCGGTATATCCATCGGCGAACTCGCCGGAAACCATGGAGCACCTTTACATTTGTCACCTCACAATTTCTCTTACCCTTTATCTATACCTACAAACACATTTACACACAGATCCGGAGAAACACATGCAAGAGGCCAGAGATCTAATAGTTTCGGCTCAAAAATTTACTGGATCTGATCGAAAGTATATTTTTTAGGCAAGTCATTGTTCTCTTTTCTAATGTTTTCCTTTTATTTTTCAAATCCATCAAAAGAAAAGTAGTTGATGTTTGGGGTTTCAAAGATACAACAAAGTGAAACCTGGTGGTGCTTACATATTGAACAATGCTAGCGTTGTAACCATAAGGAGCACTATTCAAAGGCTTAGGGAGTAGACTGAGAGTTTGAGTCATTTACTGCTTTTTGAAATTTGTATTCGAAGTAGTCTCCACTGTTCGATATTAGAGAGCTGAAATGAGTACCGTATTTGAAAATTTTGGTTTAGCCTAATCATTGGAACGATATTCCCAATTGGATATCGCCAGGAAAAAAAAGGTTATACATTACCAATATTCAACAGGTTTTATGGCCATGCTTAAGAATTAATTTCTAGGTAATAGTAGGACAATAGACTTGCAAAGATTTGTCACCTCAAAGAGACGATAGTAGGACAATGTTGTAGTTTGTAATAACCATTTTAAGCATTGAATTGATGGGTTGAGAAGAAATCACAGTGAGGCAAGAGAGGAAGAGGAAAAGAGGGGAGAGAGAAGCTGTGGAGGTGGACTATGGGTTGGGTAGTGAATTTTTTTAAGTGAACCATCTTAGGAAAAAAATGATGGGTCTATTTAATCTAGCAGTGATACGTGGCACTCCGTCTAATATAAGGGTATATCTGGCCCCAAAGTGTAACGGTAGGGGCTCTAAGAGGTGGAATATAGCGGAGGACATAATTAAACAACTTATGAAAGTAAA
>MU685290.1:11809-84330 GCA_026770625.1 Nicotiana glauca | reverse complement strand
TATATATATATATATATATATATATATATATATATATATATATATATATTGTGCACTGTCAAGGGTCGAACGACACGAACCATAGATGCATCTATTAACATGCCGAGGCAAACAGCCCGCTCCCATGAGAGTACAGGAATTTACCTCGCTTGCAAAAAATACTTGCGACGCGAGTGGACATGGATTTATCAAAAGTTATTATAAAATTCTTCAATTCTTTCAAAAAATAAGAAATCTAAACTAGAGATTTTAAATCTGAAAATCCTCAAACTCTACTCTATTTAGGATAGTTAATATACATAATTACCATAATAGTTCAAACAAGGCATGATGTAGATCTTAGACTACCCGACCGCTCATGATATATAGTTACACACGAAATCTCGTCACCTCGTGCGTACGTAGCTTCCCACACAAGTAATTCATAACAACAATACTCCTAAGGTTATGAGTTCCCACTTACAATGTTAGGCAAGAGACTTACTTTGTTCTCAAGCTCACTTTAGGTACACAAATATGCTTTAAATCCTCAACTTGGTGCCAAACAACCTGAAACTAGCAAAACAAATCAATATATACTCAAAAGTTTATAATCTAACTATTGAAGTAATTATCCAACCCAAATTGAAAGATTCCTAAAATTCTCCCCCAAGCCCACGTGTTCGGATTTTGGAAATTTTCAAAGATAATTGTTACCCATAACCTCACGAACTGAAATATATAATTTTTACCCCATCCCATAATCATTTTCATAGTTAAATCTTATTTTTATCAAAACCTAGGTTTTTCATCCAAACCCAAAATTTTCACAAAATTACATGTTAAAATCTACTCATAAACTATGTATTTAACTCATATTAGATAGAAATTACTTACCCCCAATTTTTTGGTGAAAACCTCTCTCAAGAAGCTCCAAAAATGCCCAAAAATAAGAGAAATGGGTTAAAATAGCTTAAGTCCCGTAATAAATGAAGCCTTCCACCTCCAGGACTTCTATATCTGCGGTAACTGAGCCGCATCTACGGCACTGCTTTTGCGGAACAAGCTCATCTTCTACGAAATTCCTCAAGCCCAACACTGGCCGCTTCTACAGACCGGATCCCGCTTCTGCGGATGCTGCAGTGTATCTGCACACGCTTCTCCGCTTCTGCGGACCACTGGCCAAATTCCCCAAAGCCGCTTCTGCGGCTAGAAGCTTGCATATTCGGGCTTGCACCTACAGCCAAAAGCTTGCAGGTGCGGGCACGCCAGAACTGGTGCACCAGCAGCCCCTTTGAGTTCTAATTCGATTCGTGCATCGTCCGAATTGCATCCGAAGCACTCGAGGCCTCGTCCAAACATACCAAAAAGTTTGTAAACATTAGATGAAGATTATCAAACCCTTGGAATTGGGAAAAACACCAAAATTGCACCCCAAACCAAATGAAATCAACTTATGAACTTCAAATTCTTCCAACTTGCTCCAAACGCGCTGAATCATACCTTAGCTACTCGAAAAGAAACCAAGTTTTGCGTGCAAGTAATAAATCACAATACAGAACTATTTCTATTCTCGGAATCCCAAACGGACCTTGATAACACCTAAAATTAATCCAAACCAAATTTAAAGAACTTTTTTAAACCTTCAATAAGCCAACTTTCAACATTAAGCGCCGAAATTCTCCCGAGTCATCCAAAACCCGATAAAAACATACGCCCAATTCAAAAGTAATCATATGACCCTATTGGAACTCTCAAATTCTGGTTCCAAGGTCGTTTACTCAAAAAGTTGACCCAAGCCAAACTTATCTTTTTTTAGCCAACATTAGGGAACCAAGTGTTTTGATTTCAACCAAAACCTTTCCAAATCTCGAACTAATCATCCCCGAAAGTCATAAAATAGTTAAAGCACATACGGGGAGTTTTATTTAGTAGAACGAGGATCTAGAAAGTAAAACGTCCGATCGAGTCGTTATAAATGTGGACTATACAATATTATGTTGGGGGGGGGGGGGGAAGTATTATTTGTGGTAAATGATACTATAGTAATTAGTTTACATTTAAACAGGCTCATTGCTGTTTAAACCTGCAAGTAAAATATAGTGTTAGTGTTTAAGGGTATTTGGGAGTGGTGTTCGATTCTAGGTTGGGCTACCCTCACCGTCACAAGCATTTCCCTAGGCCTTGAGTCCCTTGGAAACTTTTAAGTGTCGAGGGATTCAAAGGGAGCATCGACTTTAAGTGGAGCTACCCTCTTAGCCCTTAATTCATTTGCATATTTAGTTCTTGGCGTTTTAATATTTAATGACAACGAATGATTTTCAATGTGAATTACTTTCTAAGTAGAACCACCATATTAATTGATTTCCTACACTATTGATTATTCTTTTGTTTCAATTATTCGTCTATATACCTATCCTGTATATTTGAATATGGGATTGCTTCTAATTACCTTCTTTATTTATCTTTGGACATGTATGCATTTGGGCCTGCTGATTCGTTACATTTCCTAAAAAGTCTAGTCACCTATGACCACGCTTTTCAATCGCTAGGCGAGTCTTTGTTAAGGCCCAACCATCAGAGTCCAGTCCTCTCTTCCTTACTACTTTCATTTACTGCACATTATTCCCATATCTTAGCTTAATCCTTTCTTTATATTTTGCTTAAATCGTATTTTATTATCATGTATTCGTCACTTATATATTAGATTATGTGATTTATTTTCATGCTTTATATCACATGAGATATAGGAAAACTTTAACTAATTTAGGACTCAGAGGGAACTAGTTCTTAATTAATGTTCGCTCTGCTAATCATAATTGGTTTTATCTCACACACTAACTTTTTTAAAGATTTTTGAAGCTCACGCCCATAACCAAAATATCTTAGTTTCAGCATCACCTAGAGTTCAACTTATATAATAAATAAGGAATTGTGTACCTTGCTCTTCTCGAACCAGTACCCCACTTATCGCTATCTCAGACACCGCCAAATACAGGTAAAACTTTTCATCTACTTTCAGAGTGTGGAACAGAGACGGGCTCGATAAATATCCCTTTAAATCCTCCAATGCTTGCTGGTATTTCGGGGTCCATTCGAAATACATTTTCGTTTTTGGCAAGGAAAAGAATCTATGGCTTTGATTCGATGACCTTGAAATAAATTGACCCGATGTAAGGCCCTGTGAAATCCCTACTCAAAAACCCGAATCCCGTGGTGCCAAGTTAGGATCATTTGTTAGAAATTAGTAACTTGGATTGAATAATGCATTAAAAAATCAAGAATAAGTTTCCAGAAAAATACAAGAAATGCGGTTGCATAATTGAAATGCGGACCGCATATCTGCCGCAGTATGAGGTAGAATGTTAGTTAAAAGTTGAAGTCAGTTATGCGGTCAAAATGCGATCGCATAATCAAAATGCGGACCACATAGTCTTCGCATATTTTCCCTTTAAATTTGCGAAGGTCAGTTCTGTAGTGCACTTTGCGACCACAGAACATGAATATGGACCGCATTCTTACCGCAGACTGAGTCAGAACGTATGGTTTTTGGGAGGCATTCTGCGGTCCATTATGCGGACCGTATGTTCATTCTGCGATCGCAAATGTGACCGTATAGTTGACTCGGGGCTCCAATTTTCTAATTTTTAACCGGACCTCCCCATCGATATAAGGGACATTATAGCTCATTTTAAGGATGTTTTATGAGATTTTTAGAGAGAGAGAGAGAGGGTCTCAAAGGGGAAAACATCACCCATCAAATTATCTTTGATCCTTGCTAAAAAATTGAAGAAAATCAAGAGAAGACACCAAAATTCTCATGCCCAAGAGGTAAGATTCATAACCATAGCTCCTATTTCTACATTTAGATACATGGGGCCAGTAGAAAAGAAATTCAAGAATATAAGAATAATTTTCGCTTCATGCATGTCAAACCATAGGATGTTGGAAGGTAGAAAACTAAAAAGAAGGCAGTTGGGGGTATAAAATGATAGAAATTCCTCACAAAAAGGGGCTAAGATCACAATGCACCTTTAGTGTTTGACGATATGCTCGAATCAAGCTAGAACTTCGGTTTCGTCTCTAATAGATCGAAGCGCTAAGAGTTCCGGAAGATTTTAAAAGAATAAGGAAAAGCTTTATTGAGGTATGTATGGCTAAAACTCCTTTCTATTAGAAATTGAGCTCCGTTGTCATTGCGAAAGTATGGTAAGAGTTAAATTGGCTAGAGTATTGATTGTCATTACGCATTAATTGAATCGCATATAACTATACATATTCGTGAAGAATGTGCCTCAATGTGAATGATACACAAATCTTGATAATTAGAGAATGATAAAAAGTATAATTATGTGTTGAAATACTTATGTGTTGAAATACTTGGGCTACAAGCCAACATCGAAACAAAGAATTATTCATGCTAGCTACGTGCTCACTTACCTGTGATTTCAACTTGAATTATCTTTAAGATATGTGTCTATGATCACAACTTGTAAAATGAATATTGAAAAGGGGAAAACGATGTGATGATGGTGGCCATGAGTGCCCAGGAATTGTTATGATACGTGTGGAATAAAGATTCGGAGGTGTTGACTAATGAAAATGGAGTAATGCCTAAGAAAGGCGACCTAGCCGATCGGGTCGTGATCGGACACCATGCCGCACACATGGTGGTAATGTGCTGATATTGAATTCCGTATAAGGGAAATAAAATATTGATTGAAAGTAATGCCTCCAATGAGGTGACCTAGCCGGTCGGGTCGTGACCGAACTCTGCTCGAGATGGCGGTGGTGATGAGAACAGTGGTGAACATGTGACAGAATTGCCCTAATTTGTATTGTGGAAATTGTATGAAGAATTATATGAATTGCTTCTTTGATTTTTGCTATATTAATTGCTTGTATATATTTCATAGTTCTTTCTAGTAAAATGGTGTTCAGTTATACATATCAGTACAATTCAAATGTAATGACGTCCCTTTTGCCGGGGGCGGTACATTCGTGTTATGATTGTAGGTGGCTCCATAGGGACAGTGCCAACCGTGTAGCGGAGCGTTCATCTACTCGAAGTCTCAGTGAGCCCCTTATTCTTCAATGGGACTGCATGGTGTATCTTTTGTTATTACAGCTTTTCACTTTTGAGGTATAGCCGGGGCCTTGTTGCTGGCATGGTCATGATTATCTGTTGTATCCTTAGAGGCTCCAAAGACACTAGTGTGGGTTATGTACGGGTTTTGGGGAGTCCCCTATATGTATATGTTGTAATCCTAAACTTGTGAGCTCCTTAAGCCGTAACTCTAATAGAATCCATGAAGCTAGCTTATGAACGGTAAATTTTTATGATATGAAATAAACCAGTAATGTGGTATACACCGTGTATTATCGTTCAAATTAATCAAAGGCATGAGTTCCGTATTCATTTTGAGTTGGGGTAGAAAGTGTTCGGTAAGGGTTGCTCAGTCGGGTTCACTTGATTGAGCGCCGGTCGCGCCTCCCGAGGTTGGGGCGTGACACCCAAGGCGGCTATTCGCATGTTAACCTTTGTATGAATTTGACACCATCTACGATATTGATATCCTCGATTTCCTTGATCTTGTCAAGATTGATTTCAATCCCTCGATTTGATACCATAAATCCGAGGAACTTTCCAGAACCGACAACGAAGGCATATTTCTATGGGTTAAGCTTCATGTTGTATTTCCTCAAGATTTTGAATGTTTCTTGCAAGTGAGTTAAATGGTCCTCTGCGCATATGGACTTAACCAACATATCATCAATATAAACTTCCACCGCTTTACCTATATGTTCCTCGAACATTCTGTTAACTAAGCATTGGTATGTTGCTCCAGCATTTTTTATCTTGAAGGGCATTACATTGTAATATTATGTTCAAAACTTAGTGATAACTAAGGTCTTTTGATGGCCGCTCGGGTTCATATGAATTTGATTATACTCGGAGTAGGCGTAGAGAAATGTTAGGATCTCGTGGTCGGCCGTGGAATCGATCATGCGATCAATGTTAGGCAAGGGAAAAGAGTCTTTAGGGCATGCCTTGTTCAAATCCTTATAATCTACACACATTCTAAGTTTGTTTCCCTTTATAGGAACTACAACTACATTGGCTAACCATTCGGGGTATTTCACCTCCCGAATAGACCCTATGTTAAGATGTTTGGTTACCTCATCATTTATGAAGGCATGCTTCACCCCGGAATGGTTTCTCTTTTTTTGCTTTACCAGTTTGAATCTGGGATCGAGGCTTAGACGATGTGTTGTTATTTTTTGTGGGATCCTTATCATACCAAACAAAATAATCCATATTATTGATAAGAAATTGAACGCATTTCTTCCTGAGTTTGGGGTTTAACCCTATTCCCATGTATACCTTTTTCTCGAGCATGTATTCGATCAATATAACCTGTTCTAGTTCCTCTACCGTTGACTTAGTCGCATCTGACTCTTCAGGAACAACAAAAGTTCGAGGAGTAAGGAAATCCTCTTCTTCTTCGATTACATGTTCCTACGGTTTGCTCGAGGCTGGGGTCGGTGATTGCTATTCGGTCATCTGCTTATGTTTGGTGTTTGATTTTTTTGAGTTTGAAGGCACTGGTACCAGTATCACCTCTTTCACTGCAAACATCTTCTTTGCCGCGTGTTGTTCTCCGTAAACCATTTTCACACCATCCACTATTGGGAATTTCAGCATCTGATGAAGGGTTGAAGGTACGTCCCTCATGTTGTCTAACCATGGCCTCCCAAGAAGTGCATTATACCTCATGTTTCCTTCGATGATATGGAATTTTATATCTTGGATGGTCCCGACCACATTGACTAGTAGGATTATCTCTCCTTTTTTTGTTTCACTTGCCATGTTGAAGCCCTTTAGTACTAAGGATACAGGTACAATTTGGTCCGGAAGGCCGAGCTACTCCACGACCCTCGATCCGATTATGTTTGTTAAGATACCTGGATCCACTAGAACGCGTTTAACTTGAATTTTATTTCACAAAATAGAAATTACCAAGGCGCCATTGTGTGGCTAAGATATGCCTTCCGCTTCATCGTTATTGAATGATAGGACGCCCTCGAGCACGTAGCTCCGGGTCCATTTTTCTCTGGTGATCGACACCTTAATGCGTTTGAATATAGTACCTTGTGGAACATCGACCCCGCCAACGATCATGTGAATTACGTGTTGCGATTCTTCCTGCTCATTTTTTCTGTTTGTATCTCTTTCCCTTAATCGTTGAGAAATTCTTGAAGATGGCCCTCGTTGAACAACCGAGCTACCTCCTCTCTCAGCTGCATGCACTCTTTGGTTCTATAGCATGTGTGCCATGATACTTACATATCGAGTTTGGATTCCTTTGAGAAGGATCGGTTTGCATAGGCCTGGGCCACCTGGTGTCTTTGAATCTTCCAATAGCTGACACAATCCCCAATGCATCTACACTGAAATTATAGTCCGACAATCGAGGTGCTTCCAGGGGGTCGGTATGTATAAAAACCATTCTTACTCATGATTCCCCGAGAGTTTTGACCTCGATCAGTTCTCCAATCATTTCGAGGATTGTTATGTCCCTAGCCATTATTTCTCCGATAGACATATGGCTGATACCGTTCCTTGTTTGATCTTGATTCCATGTTCGTGTCCTTCGGGGGCTTAGCTTCCAATCTTTCAGGATGAACTGAGCCCGGGGGGGCTCCCAACTGGTCATCCTCGACCCTGATCTTCGGTTCTTAATGATTATGTACGTCTAACCACGTTACAACTGGGTACTCGATCAGATTCTATTTTAATTGTCATGACACGATTGAACTCTGCTCGTTAAACCTTGCATAAAAGCCTGTACTACCTAGTCATCCGAGACCAGTGGTAATTCCATTCGCTCCATTGGAAACTGGGATACTAACTCTCTTAATATCTCATCGTTCCTCTGTCTTATCTTGAAAATGTCCGATTTCCTTGTCTCCACCTTTATGGCCCCAGTATGTGCTTTCACGAAGGCGTCTGTGAACAAATTGATATAGTTTGGGGGCAAGTTGTGATACCAAATCATGGCTCCTTTCGACAAAATTTCCCCAAATATTTTCAACAATATTGATTCGATCTCATCATCATTCAAGTCGTTTCAGTTAATCCCGCAAGTGTATGATATGTTTATTAGGGTCGGTTGTCCTGTTGTGTTTAGGTATATCGGGCATGCAAAACTTTTTAGGAATGAGATCCGAAGCCGCACCAGAGGGAACGGCTTTTGTATAAACTTTTTGGCATCTAAACCTTTCATGACTAGGGTGCTCCCGGTATTTGATCAACACGTGAGTTATAAGTCTCAACTTTCTTGTTATTATCCTTAATCTTCTTCTCCCCAGACTCGATTCTCTTTGTGAGTTCCTCGAGCATCCTCATAATTGTGGGATCAGTCCCCGAGGCATTACCGTTTGATCTTTCAAGTATCGGCTCAGTACGTCGAGTGTTTTTTGGTTCGACTACACTTAGAGTTTTGTGCTGACTCTGAAGCTGAGCGAGCAACCTGTTGAGCTTGTAGTATCTCAAATATTACTTGGAAGTTGACTCCCCCGTCTCCTATACCTTGTGTTCCTTGGCCACCAGATCGGGGTTTCCTGCGTACACTTCCTCCGGGGTTCGCGCCTAAATCCATATCCAAAATAATGTGCGAACTAACATCGACTGATTCCCCATTTGGCACTTCCATAGGGTTAATCGGTGGTATACCGACCCCTACATTGTTTTTTTTTCCATGAAATCCAAGACACTCATCACCGTGTACGGGTGCGTTTTGCGATTTTGACATGTTTTAACCTGAAAAGGAAAATTCTTGACAAGAACAAGTGTGAAAATAAGTTGTGTTATCAAAATAAGTACTGAAATAATCACTATTATCTTTAGCCCCACGGCGGCCGCCAAATTGTTTACCTCAAAAATACAAGTAACAATTAAATTTGGTTTATGGTTTTAAAGATAAGTGATTTAGTTCAATACTAATTGATAACCAAAAAAACTAGCTTGTAAATGAAGGAAATAAGTAGAATCAAACCAGCGTGCAAGATAGTCTCGACCTCGAGTTAATGTGGCCTCGAGGTTGGTTAAGAACAGTAAAGCAAGAACAATTAAGTAAAGACACGATTCTGACGAAATATGAGCCAAGAAGTATTATATTCTTTGCCGATGATTTATGATGTTTACAAATGATTGAGGTCCCCTTTTATATAATGGGGGAACCCTAAATAAAGTACTATTCTATTTACAACAATGAATCCTATTGGAACAGCTATCTAACCGCGTAGTACGGATTCGTACAAATAAATTCTGAAATTTACATCATCATCTGGGGGACGTGGCAGGAATCTTGCTCATTCTGTTACAAACTTATAACGGCATCATTTCGAGGCCGGTCACGTTCAGCCTCGACATTCATCGGTCAGTTTGGTCTTCAAACTTTGAACTCTGCTATCAGTCTCGAACCCAATATACTTCGGACTTATTTTTGAAGTGGTTCCTCGAGCCCACCAAATCGAACATAGTTGATTTGGACCGTATACACTTATATAGGCAAAGATTACTTTTAATTTGCAACTGAAACTATTTATATCCAATAATCACAAAAGAGTATAATCAATATATATATATATATATATATATATATATATATATATATATATATATATATATATATATATATATATATATATATATATATATATATATCTACTATTTTGAGAGCGGCTACAATGTCATTTTCACGTTAAGGCAGTCATTAGCTCTTAAATGGTACATTTAATTTCGATAAGTTTTCTAAAATATTATAATGCAAGTTGTTCAATCTTATTTTGACATTTAAAATGGAGTAGTAACTTGTCTCCATCCATCTCGAACAACTTGTTTATTTATAAATTTTACCTCCCTATTTGTAAATTAGCGTGTTTATCTTATTCAATTTTCCTCATCTACAAATATTAAACGTCGGAAGGAGGGAGTTTCTTGTGTGAAGAATGTGTTTTCCAGGTTTAAAATAATTCTTTAGTTGCTCATTTAATAACTAGCTATTCCTGATATTGTTAATTGGCTAGCTCGTGCAATCACCTTAAATTAGTAGTATACCTGGACCATATAATTTGATGCTTTAAAAGATATAGATCGACCTCAAAAAATAAAACCACTTGAGCACTAAGATAAAAAAATTAACATAGTAGCTTGCAACTTTTCAAAGTTCTAGCATTTCACACAACTTGTAATTATTTACAGGGAAATGAAAACAAACCCCAAATTCACATCAAGATGGAACAAATTAAATAAATAACACCTAAAAGCTCCCAAAAATCTACAGAGAGTCTTACAATAACTTCAAAGAATTTGAAGACTTGACCGACTTCAAGTCATTGGAGGTCGGAGATGGTTCACCGCCGGCAGGTAAGTCGGCGAGTGCGGCCGCCATCCGGCGAATGCTGACGGAACGAGCAGTTCTGAAGCTGTAGGATCTTTTGGTCTTCGAAAATATATTGGAGGACTTAGATAAAATCAAATAAACAAGAGCTTGAACTAGAACAAATAGACCAACTTTAATCAATATGCTACTATCAATCTCCATTTTTTTTTTCCTTCTTTGTGGGAAGGTTCTGGAAAAAATATATGGATTGGAAAGAGAGAGAAATTTAATAAATCAGAAGTGAATGGAGAGAAAAGGGCATGCAGAAGACGTATTTATAT
Source organism: Nicotiana glauca (assembly GCA_026770625.1). NCBI lineage: Eukaryota > Viridiplantae > Streptophyta > Magnoliopsida > Solanales > Solanaceae > Nicotiana > Nicotiana glauca. The sequence continues at coordinate 73,622 of MU685290.1, read as the reverse complement.
GGAGTTAGCCGACCTCTTTGACTTGGCTTTACCATTGACATTTAGAGAGGAAGCATCTCAAGGAAGAGGGTTGCATGGAAATTTCCATGCTAGCTATGAATTCAACTCGTGGCACGTGTTTTCAAGAGGTTAAATTACGTACTTCTCATGATTATTGACATTTCCAAGTAACCCATTTTGATTAATATCTTTAGATTCAACAAAGGAAAATAGAATCTTGAAAAAATCAAAATAGAATTTTAAAACTTGTAAATATTTGTATGGCTATAATTTATCTAATTAAGAAAAAAATATAAAATTATATTATTTTTAAATGTAGAAATGTTGTTAAGTATTTTTTTCTAATTTTCTTAACATATTTGATTTTCCTTGATGGAAGGGCAACATATTTATCATAATTGATTTTACCTTTTATATATATCATTCTTCCGTATTTGGCTAATTCTTTTTCTTGGAGAAAAAGATTTTGGGCTTTTATAAATTGAGAATTCTTCTAATTTAGTAATATCCGCCATGTAGACTTAATAAGGTATTTTAGAGTCTTTTTATGCGGAGATCTGAGACGAGTGTTAGCCTGCTACTTGTGTTTGCCTCTTTGTGAGGTTGTTCGATCTATCGATATTTTGTACTCTCTTTTATATAATGGATTGATCATCTCGATGTAGGTCAAATGGTCGAATCACGTTAAATATTTGTGTGTCTTTTGATATATATCGCTTTTAATGTCTGATTTATCATCGTTTAAGATTTGCTTTATTAACTTTTGTCTGACATTTGATAATTTCGATCGTAACAGAAGTGTCATTCTTTTTTAACATACTAAAAGGAAAGTGTGCCATACAAATCAGAATAGCGAAGTAATATTTTTTTAATTTTTTTTTTGTAAAACTCCTTATCAGATAAATTATATGAATGATTCTTGGTTCTGTTTCACATTTTCAGACGTTCAGTCAATTGAATTACAATAAACTGATCGGAACACTGGCACTATGGAGTAAGCAAGATACTGGACGTAAATATACAACTTTCGTTAATGATTAAAAATGTTATTATTTAGTTTACATGGTTTTTTCGGATCAAAAGAAATAATAAGAAAAGGCTATCTCTCCTTTTGGACGGTTTGACCTAAGTTGGACGACTTAGTACTAATTCTACCATTGTTTATCAAAATTAATCTCTAAAAAGACTGAAACTCTTGTACGAAAAATAAAGGGATGGTTGAAGGACACAAACTCTAAATAAAAAAAATAGAAGTAATTTGGGCGAAATGCATTAGATTGACCGTCAAGATCAATCATAGGAAGGTCCTAGTGATAAATACGCACCATCTTACGTGTTGCACAATGCAGACGCAGCATTTATCATGTGTCTTTATCCATAATCAAAACGACAAAGCCGTCCGACCAACGATGAATAAAAACAAAACATGTATTTAATGACCTAAAGTAAAGAGTCGTGTTATATGCTAACTAAGGCCTTATTTGTTTTTTTAAGAGCAAAACGTCTGAATCTGAATATATATTTGAATATTAAAATTAAGATATTTAAATTTAAATACACATCTAAATTTTAAGATGTGTATTAAAATTTGAATACTAAATGATTAAGACTGTTTGACTTTTAACATCAGAATATATAAAATTTATCTTTATTTAAAAATTAATAAATATAAATTCATACAAAATATTAATTAAGCTAATATTCTATTAATGAATAAAATAGTTTTTTAAAATATAATTATTGTTGGTGGTGATGGGCAACAGTAGTGCTTGTGAATGCCGACTAGAGGCGGTGGTTGGTGGTAGTTTAGGTTGATGCCTTGATGGTGGTAGTTCACGGCAGAGGCTAGTGGTGATTGGTAGTAGTGGCGATTATGATTGAGGATGGTAGTAGTGGGTGTTGATAGTTAATAATAACGGGTGGTAGTAATTTATAATGATGGGCAGTGTCGGCTATGGTTGTTGATGGTGATATGGTGGTTAGTTATAGTATATCAACAAGAGACCGATTAATTAGAAATCTTGAGATTCTTACATTTTATAGAATTGTATCTAAATTAGGACTCTCGTACTATAAACGGGGTCTGATTATTTATAAGAGACACTATAACACGCATCTAAAGCATTATAATATTATTTTCTTTTTGCCAGCCATTGTTCTTCTGTATTTGATATCATTTGGATCATATTCATGTCACACCTCCTTTTTTTACACACTTACCCCGAAAGGTGATGTATAAAGGAGTTTTTCCATTTAAAGTGACATTATTCGAAATGAGATTATTTATTTAATTTTTAGAGTCGCCACTTGGGAAATGATTGATTTTTGGTGTCCCAAGTCACCGGTTTAGCTTGAATCCAAATCGAGAAAAATTGTCGACTTCCAAATTGGAGTCTGTGAACCAGAAATTCTGAATAAGGAATTCTGTTGACCCGAGGGAAGGTGTTAGGCACCCCTGGATCCCGTAGTTCTAGCACGGTCGCTTAAATTATTATAAATGGCTAGAATCTAATTTTATACAAGTTCCAACCTATAGTGCACTTTTAAGATTATTTACCGCTTTTAGTTATTTTTAAAGAAAGTGAACGTCGTTTAAAAACGTGTTTTTGGATCATGTCACATGAAATGCACTCGGACCCTCGACACATTCTTATTCAACGTTTTTATATATGGATTTAGGTTGCATGAAATGCACACCTGTATTTAAGAAAGTAAAATTATTAAAAAGTACGCCTAAAGTGACTAACGGGTTATTATCTTTGAGGAGGGCCGTGAAATTCGCTAAACGGCACGCCCCGAATTTTAAGTATTTAATTAAGCAATTAATGAGGGCCCCGCAATTTACGTATTTTTATTTGGCGAGGCTCATCTCACTTTATTATTTAATGGCCAACCTAAAGCAAACCACAATTTTCTATTTATTGTTTGTCTCTAAAAGGGCCTAATTAATTTATATTTAAAAATTCGGGCCTCGAGTTCAAGTCCGAATTCAAACAAAAGGGAGGACCCTCTTAATTTGAACCCGCAACCTAAATCGAAAACCTAAATTTATATTGCAAATTAATCCCCCATATTCCTAATGTGATTTTAATGGATTTTTAGCGCCCAACGCTTTTGGGCTTTGACAAATTTTGCCCAGGCCTATAGGAATAGCAGTTTGGGCGAGGGGGGCCTGCATTGGGCTTCTGGGAACTGGCCCAAGGTTTAATTATATAGGAAGTTGATTTCTATGGACTAAATTTTAGCAATTATTGAGTTTGGACCTCTTAATAGACTAGTTTAATTATTTGGGCCATTCACTATTATTGCAAATATAACCAACTGCCTTATGCTACCAATTTCGACTCAACTTTTAACTATATAGATTTGAAATGACGATTTTGATGCTGAAATCAAATTAATTTAATGCTGAACATGCTGAAAATGTATTTAACATGTTGAAGCTACTATTATTGAACAAACACCTGGAGTTTTAAAGTGTCCACATAGTTGGAAAGCAGTCATTTATACAATCAAATTAAACAGTAATAAGATTGACAAATCAATTCCTAACTTATACATATCCAGTCTTATTAGATTCCAATAGGAGATGAGGTTCAATCTAATCAAATCACTAAATAGGCCATATGAGACTACTGAATGAACAGACTCCTAGCTTCATAACAGTCCAAATCAACTTCAAAGAAAAAGTCTAATTATACAGTCAAAGGTTTGTCCAATTTAATTACAAAGCAATTTCGAACTAGTAATAAAATACAAAGACAAATTCACATAATGATTAGCAATTCTTCCTCACATTTGACTTCAAAATTGTGCACATACATTGATCGAAACTTTAAATTATGGGAGACAACAATGTACCTAGAATTTGAACCAAATGAGAAGAAATTGAGGTCAGCTAGGCGACAGCGGTATACAGCAGCAATTAGTTCGGTTTTAAACCCAAAAAATAGTATCAATCATCCCAGCAGTTGATTTTTAGTAGCCAAATTAGTAAGCAACCAAAATAAGCTTGAATGACCCAAATTTGACTTGATATAACCTCAAATACACTCGACAAACAACCCAGGAATGCCTAGAACACTTCAGCAACCAAATGTTGAGCTAAATGATGTAAATCAACTACTGTAAATCAAAACTAACCTAAGGAACAGTATTTTTTGGGATTTTTGAAAGTTTTTAATTTTTTTTTTTTTGATTTTTATGCAAAATTTAAGATCTAAAAGAAGGTTTCTACTATAGGAGTTTGGATTTGAACTTCTTTGGATTTTTGAAATTCAAATTTGAGACTCAGCTTTTTAGAAGTGGATTTTTGAAAAAATTATAAGCTGGAAAGTTTTGGGAATTTTCAGAGGTGTCAAAACTTGTATTCTAAGGCACTAGACATGCCTTTTATAGGCAGAAAAAGGGGCAGAAGGTTCTGGATGTTTCCACTCATTTTCTCCCCTTTTTTATTACAGAATTTAGTCATTAATCCCTAAATTTGTGGCTTGTTGCTCGAGTTACTACATTAAGAATACAGAAACTTATACTAAGACCCCCTTCTAGAAGGACCTAGGGTATTCTAGCTTTATTTTCTACCTATGGAATACCTATACTACCCTCATTTTTGTTCTGAAATTTCATAGCATTAACAAACTAACCCATTTTAGGTGCCCAAACTACCCCTGAATACTCCCTGAAATTTCTAACACTAGTTAAACTATTAGCTATAACCAAACAACCTAAACTGAACCTAATAACTAATTAAGACTAAACGCTGAACTAAAGGAATACTCATTTCAAAAGTAAACTAAACTAATTAAAAGCAACTAATAACAATCATGAGGGAATACTGATTCAACAAATTAAGATCAGATTAACCCAAACAAGATCGAGTGAAAAACTATGAAAGCAGAAGAGTAAACTATTATCTAAAATTTAAATGAAGCAGAATTAAATTAAAAATAGAACAATTACAAGATAGAACAAGTATCGAAACAAATCCTAATTTGATAAAATCAAACTAATAACCAAACTAGAATCAAGAATCGAAACGAACTAAAATCAAAACAGACGAACAATCAAGTACAAATCAGAACACAAAATCAGCACAAAATTGACCAAAATAAAAATGCAAATTAAACTAGAAATTAACAAATATGAGAACAAAGGAAAATAAACAGAACTCACCGATATGGTTCGACTTCGAATTTGATGAGTTTTCCTTGGAATTTTTGGATCACAACTGCCCTTAATCATGTGATTTCATGAAAAAACCCACGATTAAGGGCTATTATAGCCCAAAACCAAAGAATCCCCAACATTAGGGTTTTAGGGTTGTTTCAGCCAAAATTCGATTTAAAATTCGAAAAAGCTCCAGTGATATTTGAAGAAATCTGGTTGGGGATTGGAGATGAGGGAAGTTAGGGGAGTGTAGGGTGTGAACTTGGTTAGATTTGGATAAGTTGAGGTTTTGGCCGGATTTTCGATCTAAGATTCGAGAAGTTTGGTTATGATTTGAGTGAAACTAAGGGCGGATTTGAGATGAGGGGGAAGAGGAGATCCTTTGGTGTAATTTTGGGTGATAACGAAAACCGGCCGCCGACGGAGACGATTTCTAGCCGGCAGCGACGCGGAGGGCGGCGGCGACACGGTACGAGGAAGAAGGGATATGTTTTAGGGGTTTTATTAAATTTCAGACAGTTTTATAAATTGTGTTGAATTGATGAGGGCCGTTAGATGGTCAAGATTAATCGACGCCAAAACGGCGTCATTTTGTTACAAAGGGGCTGGACCAGGTAAAGGGTATTTGGGCTGGACCATCAGACGGGTTTGAAGTGGATTTGAGGGGTTCTGGGCTCGATTTTGGCCCAACACTAATGGCCTGATTCAATTAATCACTTTCTTTTGTTAGTTTTCTTTTCTTGTCTTCTCCCTTTTTTTTATTTATTTATATATTTTTTTAATTTTTTGATTTTATTAAATGTAAGATATAAAAACAAAAAGACCCAAATTGACTCCAAAATTTACTAATTAAAATTCCAAAATTAACTAATTTCTAATTTAAAGAAAAAGTTAAGACAAATTCTAAAAATTGAAAGTGAAAATGCGAAGAACCATTTTTGTTATTTTCCTTATTTTGTAATATTAAAATGCATACTATTTTATATTTTTGGAATTATATCAAGTAAAATGCTCACTAAAATACAAACAAGACACAGAATCATGCAATTAATTCCTAAAAATTCAAATAATAAAGAAAAAGTCCTAATTCTAAGGAATTTTATTGGAGTGATTTAAGCGTGGCAAAAATCACGTGCTCACAGCTGCCCCTCTTTGCTCGAAGACACGAAGGGTTTTCGGCAACGATAAATGAGCACCATGAAGGATTTTTGCCTGCTCAGCACTCCAGGAGAAGCATTTTGAAAACCATTTGACCGAACCATGCTTCAAAGGTTGCCTACATATCCATGGCTATAAAGGAATCAGGTCAGTGTAGTTCTGGAAGGTTTGGTAGCTAGGACTACCAGGAGCTGTGAATTTCACTGCTGTTGCTGCTGCTATTGCTTGCTGACCTCCTTATTACACCAAAAGGTAAATCAAAGCTAAGCTAGATATGCCTATCAACTATGAGTTACAAGATTCCTATCTATAATTCTCTTGAAACTTGTTCTTGAGTCTTAGCTGATTTTGCTGTAGACTTCGATCTGAATCTTGATGCTCGCAAGTTGTAAGTGTTTACTTCTTCATGTAGCATTGGGTCAAAATAGGATCGGTGGAGCTTGTGACTTCAATCATATTTTTAGCAATCCTCGCCCTCGCTTGCTTCACATTTAAGGTCATTTCTTTTTGTTCTTTTCTTCTTTTCTTGATTCTGGATTGAGACTCATTCTATCGGCTACTTCGCACCTTATGTCTTGAGGTCGGCCTGCTTAATATCCAAAACAAACAAAAGAACGAAATTTTCTGCCCCACTTTTCACTAGAAAAATTTTGTGAGTTAGTTGTGACACATATCTAAGCAATAAAATCAGGATTGTGTATTCTTGTGAATGAATCCAGGTTATGCCGAAAAAGAAAAAGGGTCTCGAGTTATGCCAGGACAAAAAGAAGAAAGATCCTTGGGGTTTGCCGGGATATGGAAAGAAAAATCTCCTTCGGTTATGCCAGGGAGATCCTCGGGTTTTTTTTCGGGATTTTAAAAGAAAAAGCTCCTTGGGTTATGCCAGGGAGATCCTCGATTTTTTGGTCGGGATTTGAAAAGGAAAAGCTCCTTGGGCTATGCTATGGAGATCCTCAGTTTTCTAGCCGGGATTTGGAAAGAAAAAGCTCCTTGGGTTATGCCAGGGAGATCCTCGATTTTTTGGCATTGGAAAACATCTCCTTGGGTTATGCCAGGGAGATCCTCGGTTTTTTGGCCGGAAGTTGGAAAGAAAAAGCTCCTTGGGTTATGCCAGGGAGATCCTCGATTTTTTGGCCGGGATTTGGAAAGAAAAAGCTCCTTGGGTTATGCCAGGGAGATCCTCGATTTTTTGGCCAGGATTTGGAAAGAAAAAGATCCTTGGGTTATGCCAGGGAGATCCTCGTTTTTTTGGCCGAGATTTGGAAAGAAAAAGTTCCTTGGGTTATGCCAGGGAGATCCTCGGTTTTTTTGTCGGGATTTGGAAAGAAAAAGCTCCTTGGGTTATTCCAGGGAGATCCTTGATTTTTGGCCGGGATTTGGAAATAAAAAGCTCCTTGGGTTATGCCAGGAAGATCCTCAGTTTTTTGGCCGGGATTTGGAAAGAAATGCTCCTTGGGTTATGCTAGGGAGATCCTCGGTTTTTTGGCCGGGATTTGGAAAGAAAAAGCTCCTTGGTTTATGCCAGGGAGATCCTCGATTTTTTGGCCGGGATTTGGAAAAAAAAAGCTCCTTGCTACTATGATTTGTTTTTTCTTTTTGGGGTTCTCATTTTCATTTCTTTTCTTCTTCTTCTTCTTCTTTTTTTCTTTTCTTTCTGTATCTTCCTTTTTGTTGAGCAAAATGCATGAAAGAATTTGGGGTGGGGTGGGGGGGGGGGGACTTCCGTTTTGGTCGTTTTCTTGCTGCAAAACTGTTTCAGCGCTTGCGCATTTTATTTCCTTTTGGGCTGCACCTGCTTCTTACATGGTTGCTTTGGATGGAACCTCTTTTCAACAAATGAAAATTTATTAGTTTGAAACGATGGTTGGTTTTGTGGTCTTGATTATCTCAATTGCTTGATCCCAACCCTATTTCCATTGAGAACTTTGCTGCCTGTTGGCCTTGAGGGTGAATCTCTATTCAAACCGACTGGCTTCAGCCTTAGGACTTCTTGATGAATTGCCCGTGTGGGCTCTAAACTTTTCACTTTATTCTCCCTTTGCCTTTGATTTTCTTTCCATTACAATGTCATTTCTTCGAAAGCATCAATCACTATGGTCAGTCAGGATTGGTCTGACGCACTCGCTAAGGCTGGGCATTTTCTTCGACTCTAACCAGGCGGAACCCTGTGAAGCCGGTCCTGCCACCTTTTCTTTGTACTAGTTATGAAATCAGAGTTAAACCGAAAGGGATTCAAAGAAAAAGTATGCAAACGGCAAGCATATGATTTTAAAAAGAAACGTCCCTTTCGGGGGAAAAAGAGGACTTATCTGGGGTGCATGCTGGCTTCAAATAAACATGACATGACTCTTGGACTGGACGCCCGACCCACACAAACTTTCCAGCTTCCCGTGAACCCATTGATCTGCATTTTAAAACCACGGAACCTTGCCAGGACTCTTTAGTGATGAGATGTCTTCTTTTCGGCCAACAGCACCCTTTGCGGGTTATCGTCAATCGACCTCTCTCATTTCTCTTCTCACCGTCGCCCTATAGTTATCTTTGCGAGTTTTCACTAAGTGGACTCTCTTAATTTCAGTTTCTCTACTCACCATCGCCTTATGGTGCCCGAGGTTTTCACCAATAAGACTCTCTCATTTTATTTCTCTTAATTTTAAATTGTATCGGATTCCAATAATGACGTTTTTCATTTCCCTGCCTTTGCCAAATGATCGGAAGGACTTGAACAAGGTCTTTGGGTAAAAAGGATTTGGGAGGAACTATAACTTTGGAACCGTTTCAGCGGGTTCATAGCCGAACCATCATATCATCTGCCCCAGTTTCAACTTTTGGGGAATTTGGATCTTTGTTTTGGTGTGACAGAACCTTAGCGAGAGGCTGCGTACGTATCCTTTCGTAATCAAGTCAAACGTAGTTCAGGGAAATAATTTTTGTTTTTGTTTTGTTTTTCTTTTCTTCTCTTTTTTTTTGTACTTTCGGGTTCTAAAGAAGGTGGCCAAAGAAGTGGAACCGGCTCAAAGGGTTTACGAAGGATTGATAGTGTTTGGGATAGTGGGAAGGAAAGCCTTAGTCATCTCAATTACATAAAAGCCATCAAACCAGGAGGCTTAGATATAATACCTTTTGACTGCATCTGCATTGACTGCTATTTCAGGATCATTTCCTTCCACGTCTCCCAGATACAATGCTACTCTTGGCAATAACTTCTGGATTATGTATGGACCTTTCCAATTAGGAGCAAACTTTCCTTTTGCTTTTGGGTGATGAGGGAGAATGTGTCTCAACACGAGTTGTCCCACTTCAAAATTCCTGGGACGCACTTTCTTGTTATAGGCGCGGGCTTTGTTGGTACAACTGCCCGTGACAAACTGCGGCCATCCATTTTTCATGAATTATTGACAACTGCTCCAGCCGGGTCTTAACCCACTCACTTTCCTCAATTTCTGCTTCAACAATTATGTGAAGCGAAGGTATTTCTACTTCTGCAGGTATGACAGCTTCAGTTCCGTAAACCAACAAGTACGGGGTCGCTCCAATTAGTGTACGCACTGTGGTGCGATACCCGAGTAATGCAAAAGGCAGCTTTTCATGCCATTGCCTAGAACTTTGAATCATATTTCTCAAAATATTCTTAATGTTCTTAGTTGCTGCTTCGACGGCACCATTGGCTTTTAGCCGATAAATTTCTATGCATTATCTTAAATTGTTCACATGCCTCTCCCATCAGACGACTGTTCAAGTTTGCAGCATTGTCGGTAATGATAGCTGCAGGAATGCCAAAGCAGCAAATGAGATTGGAGTGCACAAAGTCTACCACGGCCTTCTTGGTGACCGACTTGAGAGTGATGGCCTCAACCCCTTTTGTGAAGTAATCGATTGCAACCAATATGAATCTATGCCCATTCGAAGCTTTCGGCTCAATTGGCCCAGTGACATCCATACCCCAGGCAACAAATGGTTAAGGTTCTGACATCGGATGAAGCTCTGTTGGAGGTGCATGAATCAAATCACCGTGCACCTGACATTGATGGCATTTCCAAACAAAGCTGAAGCAATCCATTTCCATGGTTATCCAGTAATAACTCGCTCGCAGAATTTTCTTTGCCAACACATAACCATTCATATGAGATCCGCATACTCCCGCGTGTACTTCAAGCGTAATTCTTCCGGCTTCCTCGGCATCAACACATCTTAGCAAATTGAGGTCCGGGGTCCTTTTGTACAAGACATCACCGCTTAAGAAGAAATCGCTCGCATGCCGTCTAATGGTTCTCTTTTGATCTCCAGTGGCTTGCTCAGGGTATTCTTGTGCCTTCAGAAATCTTTTGATATCATGATACCAAGGTTGAATACTGGGTTCCGTCTCGACTGCATTACAATACACGTGCTTTTCTTTGATTTGAATCTCTAGAGGGTCAATATGTGCATTGCCTGGGTAGGGCAACATTGAAGTTAGAATGGCGAGTACATCGGCCAGTTCATTGCGACACCGAGGGATGTACCTGAACTCTATCGACTTGAAGCGTTTGGTAAGATCCTCCACATGTTTTTGATAAGGAATGAGGTTAACATCTCGAGTCTCCCACTCTCCCCGGGCTTGCCGGATAATTAAATCAGAATCCCCCATGATTAATAAATCTTCAACATCTTGGTCAATCACCATATTTATGCCCATGATACAAGCTTCGTACTCGGCTGTATTGTCTATGCAGAAGAATCGGAGCCTAGCTGTAACTGGGTAATGCTGACCATTGGGTGATATCAAGATTGCCCCAATGCCTACACCTCTAGCATTTACTGCTCCATCAAAGAACATTTTCCAAGGCCGAGTGTTTTCTGAGATTGCTTCTACTTAATTTACCTCCTCATCGGGAAAGTATGTGCTCAATGGTTGGTATTCCTCGTCGACCTACTTTTCAGCCAAATGATCTGCCAATGACTGGGCTTTCATCACAGTGCGCGTGACATAGACTATGTCAAATTCAGTGAGCAAGATTTGCCATTTTACCAGTCTCCTAGTGTGCATCAGTTTCTGGAATATGTACTTAAAAGGATCCATCCTGGTTATGAGATAGGTAGTGTGGGCTTGAAGATAATGTCTCAACTTTTGAGCGGCCCACGTCAAGGCACAACATGTTCTCTCCAACAACATGTATTTGGCTTCGTAGCTGGTGAACTTCTTGCTCAGATAGTAAATTGCCTGCTCTTTCTTGTCGGTTATGTCATGTTTCCCGAGAACACAACCAAAAGAATTCTCCAAAACTGTCAAATACAAGAAGAGAGGTCTCCCTGTCTCCGGAGGGACCAACACTAGAGGATTTGACAGATATACCTTGAGCTTGTCGAAGGCCTCTTGACATTCAGATGTCCATTTAATTGCTGCATATTTCTTCAATATTTGAATATAGGCTCATATATGGTAGTCAGTTGAGCAATGAACCGACTCATATAGTTTAACCTGCCTAATAAACTCATCACATCCTTCTTAGTTTTCGGGGGAGGTAAATCTCGAATGGCCTTTATCTTTGTTGGATCTAACTCGATACCTCTCCTGCTGACTATGAAACACAGGAGCTTGCCTGATGGGACTCTGAAGGCACATTTGGCTAGATTAAGCTTCAAATCATACTTGCGCAGCCGTTCAAAGAACTTTCTCAAATCTCGAACGTGGTCACTCTGAGTTCAGGACATAATAATTACATCATCCACATACACCTCTATCTCCTGGTGCATCATATCATGGAAAATGGCGGTCATGGCTCTTATGTAGTTTGCCCCGTCATTCTTCAACCCAAAGGGCATGACCCGATAATAGTAGGTACCCCAGGGTGTAGTGAAAGATGTCTTCCTGATATCTTCTTCATCCATCAACACCTGGTGATATCCTGCGTAACAATCCACGAAGGACTGTATTTCATTTTTGGCGCAATTATCAACAAGGATGTGGATGTTGGGAAAAAGGAAATTGCCTTTGGGACTCTCCCTATACAAATCTCGATAGTCCATACACACCTGGGTTTTCCCATCTTTCTTTGGCACTGGAACCATATTGGCTAGCCATGTAGTATATCGGACCACTCGGATTACCCGCGCCTTCAGTTGTTTTGTGATTTCTTCTTTGATCTTATCACTGATATTAGTTTTAAACTTTTTTTTCTTTTGCTGCACTGGAGGACAATCAGGATGAATCAGTAATTTATGCACCACTAGATCTACACTCAGTCCTGGCATGTCATCATACGACCAAGAAAACACATCTTCAAACTCAAACAGGAGTTGGATTATTGCATCTCGAGTTTTCTTATCCGTGTGAATGCTTATTTTGGTTTCCCTTATTTCTTCGGCAGTACCCAAATTAACCAGTTCAGTGTCATTCAGATTTGGCTTAGGTTTGTTCTCAAATTGTTCCAATTCTCGATTTATTTCCCTAAAAGCCTCTTCTTCATCATATTCCGGTTCTTGATTCATTATTTGATAGTTAGACAGCATGTTTGAGTCTGGGCATGAAGTCCGTAAGCATGTCTGTTATTTAAAGCCGCATTATTATGACTGAAAGAAAATATAAAAAGGGAAAATAACAAAAATCAGAAAGAATAAAGAGAAAATGGATGATGAAATATTGATTTCATTTCTTGGAATTTGGAAAGATAACAGGGTCTACATTCAGGAATTTAAAAGATAAGAAACTAGGAGAAATATTCGAGTTACACCCTGGAACAACTCGAGATGCAGAAAAAGTGACAGGGCTAGTCTACCAGACTCCCGCCTGATCGGGAATGGCGTAGCCTTCCAATTTTGGAGTTTAGCATCTGATCCCATGTAGAGCACCTTAGCGGTGCTAGTACCTTCCCCTAGCTGAACCATGTTGGTTTCATAAAGCATTTGTCTTATAGCCCCACATATATCTTCAATTTCTTCAGCTATGAACACCTCATCGTCTTCTTCTTTGCTATACTTAGGCTTGACAAAGGTCTCATACAGATGTAGCAATGGTTGTGGCAGAACCCACCCTTCTTTCTTTCTTTCCTTGGCCCATTTGTCATCATCCGGGGTAGGGTGGAAGTCGAAAAACTTTTCTGCCGTGGGTAGAGTTACAAGCTCGGATATTCCTTGCAAAGATATTCCCAACACTTTTCCTGGTTTGAAACTGTGTCTAATCATTTCTTTGGCCACCATGATTGAAGCATTAGACAGGAAAGGCTGGGGGCACGGATTTCCCTCCTCGTATTGATCAACTACCACAATTTCAAAGGCTTGATAGACAATATGCTCACTTCCTTCCCTCGCCTCCAAGCACGGGATAGACGGTTCACAATAGATGGACTGCTCATCTTCTCCATGGACCACGATCTCCTGATATTCATACTCAAATTTCACCATCTGGTAGAGGGTGGAGGGCATAGCTCCTGCTGCATGGATCCAAGGCCTTCCCAGAAGAAAATTGTAAGATATATCCATGTCTAACGCCTGGAAAGTTACCTCGAAATCCACCGGGCCTATGGTTAATATCAAATCAATTTCACCGATGGTATCCCTCTTAACACCATCAAAAACTCTCACACAAACATTATTCGGACGAATCCTTCCCCTCCCGATTTCCATCCTTTATAATGTGGAGAGTGGGCAGATGTCAACCCCTGAGCCCCCATCCACTATGACTCGCTTGATGTAGTAGCCCTCATATTTGACATCCAGGTGCAAGGATTTATTGTGGGCTGCTTCCTCTAGAGGCAAATAATTTTTACTAAAAGAGAGTTGATTGACGGTGAAAAATCTTTCTGCCATCCTTTCTAGCTGTTCAAGTGACGTGTCAATTGGCACATATGCCTCATTAAAGGTTTTCATAAGGATCTTCTGGTGTTCTGAGAATTTAGTCACTAATGAGAGCACAGACACCTGTTCAGGATATTTCCTCAATTGATCCACTGTTTCGTAGTCAGGCACCTTCATTTTCTGAAAGAAGGCCTCTGTTTCTTCAGCGCTTACCGGCTTCTTAGATGGAAAGCACTTTCTTGTGGCGTTGTTTACCTCCTGTACATTTGAGTATTTTTCAACAGGGACTATTCCTAGAAGTTCTCCCAAAATTTCCTTGCCTTTGTATGTAACCACTGTTTGCTGGTAGTTCCAAGGCACTGTAAAGGGGTCAGTCATTGGCTTCTGTGGTACGCGTCCAATAACCACTGGCTCACTCAGCCGAGGTAGTTTAATTGTCCCCCACACAACATAGGCCCCTTTCAGCACATACATTTGTGTCCCCTTCTTCACTTCAAACTTCCTTGGAGCGCTCACAACTAGTGGTTTCTCTTGGCGACCTCGCGGAACATAAATAACCCCGTGTTTAGGAGGCACTGGCTCTACTTTTGTCTTAGTTTTCTTCTCAGGCTCAGCTTTGACAATTTTATTCTTCTTCTCCCCTTTTTCCTACTTCGGGGCTGCCTTGGGCTTCCTTTCCGCATCGGCAATAGAAATTATGGCTTTCAGGGCCGGATCAAATTGCCGATCTTCACAAATCTTACCGATTACCGGCCCATTGTTGTGAGTGGGCAAAGGGTTATTGGTAACATTCGGGGCTTCTTCATCCCTTGACACTATTTTTCCTTATTCAATCAAATCTTCCACAGCTTTCTTCAATGTCCAGCAGTTGTCAATACTATGCCCTTCAGCTCCTGAATGATAAGTACAGCGGACAACCCGTTAATATGTTGGAGATTCCGGGTTTTGCCTGTTTTGGGGGATAGGTTGCAGCAGATTCATCTGGATGAGCTTCTGGAACAAACTGGAGTAGGGTTCACCAATTAGGGTAAAATTTGGTCGTCTAGGTGGTTCCTGAGGGCGGAAGTTATTTTGTGTTGGTCGGGGATTATATTGGTTCTAGTAAGGAGGTTGGTTTCTTCGGAATGGAGGTTGGTTTCGGTTAGCTTGTGGTTGCGGTCGGCCGAAAGGTTGAGCATTCATGACCGCATAAGGTGGGGGAGCATAAGTCATGTTAGTGTGAGGATAGCAATGTTGAAGGGTTCTTTTAGAGAATACGGGTCTTGGAGCCCGATATCTTCTTACTCCCGATGATGCCATAACTGTTTCTTCTTTCTTTTTGCCTTTGGCCATTCCTCTAGACCCGTCTTGGATAGCTTGGGAGGTTGCTCAAAATTCTGCCCGTTTTTAGCCCATTTTCTACCATTTCTCCGATTTTAATTGCCTCTGCGAAAGTCTTTCCCATGGCTGACATCTTATATTGAAAGTAGTCTGCTTCTCGGGCTTGAAGGAAAATAGTGACCATCTCTACTTCATCCATCGGAGGCTTCACTCTTGACGCTTGTTCGTGCCACTTAATTGCATATGCGCGGAAACTTTCTGAGGGCTTTTTCTTTAGATTCGCCAAGGAGTTCCTGTCTGGCGCAATGTCTATGTTGTACTGAAATTGTCGAACAAAGACTCGGGCCAGATCATCCCAAATATGCCAATACGAGACATCTTGATCCATATACCACTCTTAAGCGATGCCAATTAAGATTTCCCCGAAATATGCCATCAATAATTTTTCTTTGCCACCGGCTCCCCGTAACTGATTGCAATACTTCTTCAGGTGAGAAATGGGGTCACCGTGCCCGTCATACTTCTCAAATTTTGGTGTTTTGAACCCTGACGGCAAGCGTACATGCGGGAGCATACATAGGTCTGTATAGGAGACACTCTTTTGCCCGCTCGAGCCTTGCATAATTTTTAAGCTCTACCCGAGGCTTCTTATTCTCTTTTCCATCTCATCCTGCTCTGGGGCTTTGGGGGATTTGTCTTGCCCCGGTGTAAGCTCGTACGGTGGCTGCTGAGAGTAAGTATATTGAGGATAATGAGGAGGGTCAGCTTCGAAGATGGGATTTTGGAATATAAAGACTGAAGGGTCAACAACATGCTTGGGTAGCAATGGTTATGTGGTTGCAGAGCATGGTGGAGCCCTAAAGATGTTGGGAGCAGGTCCACACGGGAACACCTGGGGGCGAACCTCAGAAGGTGTTCCGAAGAAATGAGCAGTTATAATGGGTTGCCCCAAAGGAGCGTTTGGGTGGCTGATGGGGACAGTGGTAACACCTCCAGATCTAGGGAATAACTCCGGGAATCCGGAAATGGTGCTCGGAGGTTCCTTTCCGTTGTTCCAAGTATCCCATATTCCCATCAATCGTAGGCGCAAGATCCAATTTTCTTTAGTTGTAAAAGACTCAGAGGCCGGGACCCCCAAATGGGGGTGTCTTCGGGTATGGGGATTGCAGGCAGAGTCATTTCAGACGACATCTCTGTATTTCTTTTGGATCTGGTGAAATAGCGGTGTAAGGCCATCTTACCACAAACCAACCACTATTTCTAAAAAGCTCAGCTGGAAATGACAGCAGCAACAGTTAGCGTGAAACAAATAACAGATAGGTAACTGCACATTAGAGTGTGATGCACATATAAAATTAAATGAATATCTACATGTTTGCCATGGTTGCATGCGTCATCCCGGCACTTCTCTTGTTCCTTTTCTCTTTTCTTTCTCTTTTTGTTTTGTTTTCTCTCTTTTTCTTTTCCCTCTTTTTCATTTCCTGCTTTTCTTTTCTTTGGCCATGGTTTTTTTCTCTCAATGCCTTATTTCCTTGCTTTTTGTTTCTTTTTCTCTCTTGTTTTTCCTTTTATTTAATTCCCTCATATTTCTCTTTTTCTCTTTTTCTCAGTCGAATCTTATGTAGATTGCCTACGTATCATGGCCCTGCATGAATCAGACCAAGCGTAGTTCTTGCAAATAAATGCAAAAATATGGAAACAATTTTTTTGGGAATTTTCAAATTTTTATTAATAAAAACTGCGATTACAAAAGCTACTAGACTATTTGATTTTTCTTTTCTTGAACAAAGGAAATTACAAAAACAGACTCAAAAGCAAAAATACGGACTCGATCAACTAAGAATACATCAAAGCTTCAAATCCTGGGGCCCGCGGGGCATCATTCAGCATCGTCGCGGGCCTGTGTGCAAGTCCCCTTTGCAACTTATCTAAATCATTCATGGCCTGGCGAACAAATATCATCACTGAGGCAAAAAGGTGGTGCGACCCATCTGTTCACCGGCCTGACACTTTATGACAATATAATTGGTAATGCTTCTGATCCTTTCCCTGATTCGGCCCTTTTCTTGGAGGAGTCGACTTATTTGCTGGGTACGAGCCTCTAGCACCTGAGAGTCCTGGAAGTGAAGGTCTTGTAGCAATTTTATTTCCTTTTCCATTTTGGCAATAAACCCATAGCACTGGTCCCTCTCGGCTTGGAATTCTTTGTCCCGCTGGGCTGCCTTTTCTTCCATAGTATTCATTTTTCTCTTCATTTTGGCAATGGTCCCCTCGTAGTTTCTCCTCATTTTTTGCACAAATTGGGCTCTTTCTTCAGTCTTCTTGGCCCACTGTGCCCGAAGTCTTGCCATTTTCCCTCAGATTTTTCTTATTCTTCCTGGCAGTCCAAGACTTGTTTCTTTAACCCTTTAATCAACCTTTCATCAGATAGGCTCCTTTCTCGGTTCTTGGAATCTATTTTCACTTGTTGCATTTGGGCTTTAAGTGCTTCATTTTCCTGAGCTAATTTCTTTTTATCACTTCATCAGCTGCAGCCTGTACACTCTTGTCGAATTGGAGATCTCGGACCTATTGCTCCAACTGTCCTATTCTAGCTCGGTACTCCATTTCCTTGGCTTGCCAATCCCATTGAACCTGGACCCCATCGGTGAATTGCTGCACGTGTGGCCTTTTAGTAGGCCTCTCAGGGATTTGAAACTTTTTACCAAACCACGTCAAATATTTGGGATCTACCTCGCCTCTAGCTTGGTCCTGTACTATGGTTTTGGGCTCGAGGAACCGACACTCATTCCATATCTTTCGGATTCTTCCTTCCGGGAATGCAGCCTTCGGGCCTAACTCAATGACTTGCTCACTCAGGTCTTCATCATTATGCATTGTCTAATATCTTCCAAGTTGTCGCGAAAGTCGGTAAGGAGCATAAGACTGTATGCTTCAAATACCCATTAAGAGAATATAAGAGACCTTTGTTGATGTGTATACAGCTTCAGTAGCAGGAAGCCACCCATGAGCCCATTCAACTTTATTTGCGGTCAGGGATCTTAAGCATGACGACCAGGCCTCAGTACCCTCAGGGAACTCAATACCTGTCACCCCGGTACCGAATTCTGCAATACAACTCAACCCGGTTAAACCGTAGTTCATATATCCTGTGCGGTGACAGAGGTGTTCCTGTTTCCACAACTGTAGAAGCAAATTGCAACCTTGAAAGAATTTCACGCCTTCCCGACATTTGGTCAAATCTCGGTACATTTCCGCTACAATCAGGGGAACCACTGTGCTAGTAGGTTTTTTCATGGCAACATCTAGCATTCCTACCAGGTCGAGGTCTATGTGACTATCTTTTCTCGGACAAACCACCACTCCCAGAAAGGCTACCATGAAGGCTAATCCCCGTCGGGCTTTCCATTTGTCTTTATTCCCGGTATGTGTCAAGCCGGTGTTGGGCTCCTCGAAACCTTTCGGGTTACCATACCGGTGATATAGGAAATGTAATGTACAACACCCTTCCACCAGATGCGGGTCTTGAATATCCCGGTTGATATTCAACAAATCCAAGAACCTATGAAGGGTTACCAGTCGTGGGGCCAATGGGTATCTACCTCGGAGGTTCCCGTTGAGACCCGCGTATCCCCCAATCTTTTCTAATGTAGGTGTGAATTCAAAATCTGAAAAGCGGAATACATTACGGGTCGGGTCCCAAAATGGTATTAAGGCCTCAATAATATCCTTCCTCGGTTTGATGTTCAGTAAATCAACTAGACCGCCCAAATGCTTGACCAGAGTCTCTCCGCTTCCTTTTCCTAAATCATGCCACCACATATGAAGTTTCAAGGGGATCTCGCTCAGGACTGAGAAGGTTTCGATGTTACTTGAATTCATCCTGCACATTTATTTAGGAGAATTTAATGATTTATTTTGCAAAATGGCTATTTGTGCAAAAATTCTTTATTTAGAAAACAAGGACTTGGTTTTGCAAATACGTCTTTTCAGCACTTTCGGGAGGAAGATTTTAAGGTTGTGCCCGCAAACCATTTAAAAATGACTCAAGGTGGCTGTTTTTGCAAAAATAGCCTTCCGGCGTCCTTTTGGGGACATTCGGCTTATTTTAAATAAGAATGACATCCCCCACTTATTTATGACGAAAAATTAAAATCTTGACATTTTTGGGCTATTTTTGCAAAATGGAGGTTGGACTCGATGAGGGTTGCCTACGTATCTCACATCTGGTGAGAATCAAACCGGTGTAGTACGGGCAGATTTGCCAAAATCAAAACTATCTTGAACAACCATTTTCTTTCTATCTTTTTTTTTCAAATATTTTTCTCTCTTTTGTTTTTCATTTTTGAAAAATCCGGCAGCATTTCGGTACTATTTGGGCATTGGGTTTTTCACAACAAATGGTTACCCTCACTTAGTCCTAACACTGTTATTTTTCTCAATTATCTCACATTATATACAAACCGGTCAACATGCAAAGCCGAGCAAGTAAATGTGCAATTAGCACGTAAGATGCATCAGGATGATCAATTCATTTCAGGTCACCTGTCGTAGACGGACCCAACCCCTGTGTTGAGTCCCCTAAGTCAAATGCACATGATTCAAACAAACGTCCTATTAGGGATCCGGCATGAGTTTTTGTTCTTCTAGGTTTAAACCCTAGGTTTATTGGTCTAGACCTGGCTTACCCAAGCGGACAACTCGAGCCGAGGGGGAGGCAGCGTACCTGAGATACAGAAGCTCCGCCGGCTTAGCAACTTATCCAAACCTCGTTCTAAATTGGGAAAGACTCTAAATAGAAGAGAAGCTACATGAAGTGCACCTTCTCCATGATGTAGAAGACTCAGAGAGAGGAAGGGATTCGTGACAGTTTATATATACAATTTCAACAAATATCAAAGCGGTAAAACATTTAGCACGTATAGCATGGAACATGTAGAAAAATCAGATAATGCCAAATATAACAATTATACTAAGCTCGAATTCTTGAACCCTGAATTGAAATTCTGTGTTCGTGTCCCCAGCAGAGTCGCCAGAGCTGCCACACCTCCTTTTTTTACACACCTATCTCGAAGGGTAATGTATAAGGTAGTTTTTTCATTTAAAGTGACAATATCCGAAATGGGATTATTTATTTTATTTTTAGAGTCGCCACTTGGGAAAGGATTGGCTTTTGGTGTCCCAATTCACCAGTTTAGCTTGAATTCCAAATCGAGGAAAATTGTCGACTTCCAAATTAGAGACTGTGAACCAGAAATTCTGAATAAGGAATTTTGTTGACCCGAGGGAAGGTGTTAGGCATCCCCGGATCCCGTGGTTCTAGCACGGTCAGTTAAATTATTATAAATGTCTAGAATCTAATTTTATACATGTTCCAACCTATAGTGCACTTTTAAGATTATTTACCGTTATTAGTCATTTTTTAAGAAAGTAAACGTCGTTTAAAAACGTATTTTTGGATCACGTCACATGAAATGCACCCGGATCCTCGACACATTCTTATTCAATATTTTTATATTTGGATTTGGGTTACATGATATGCACACCCGTATTTAAGAAAGTAAAATTATTAAAAAGCGCGACTAACGAGTTATTATTATTGAGGAGGGTCGTGAAATTCTTTAAACGGCACGCCCCGAATTCTAAGTATTTAATTAAGCAATTTATGAGGGCCCCGCAATTTATGCATTTTTGTTTGGCGAGGTTCATCTCACTTTATTATTTAAAGGCCAACCTAAAGCAAACCACGATTTTCTATTTATTGTTTGTTTCTAAAAGGGCCTAATTAATTTGCATTTATAAATTCGGGCCTCGAGTTCAAGTCCTAATTCAAACAAAAGGGAGGACCCTCTTAATTTGAACCCGCTACCTAACTCGAAAACCTAAATTTATATTGCAAATTAATTCCCCATATTCCTAATGTTATTTTAATGAATTTTTAGCGCCCATCGCTTTTGGGCTTGGACAAAGTTGGCCCAGGCCTATAGCAATAGCAGTTTGGGCGAGGGGAGCCTACATTGGGCTTCTGGGAACTGGCCCAAGGTTTAATTATATAGGAAGTTGATTTCTATGGACTAAATTTCAGCAATTATTGAGTTTGGGCCTCTTAATAGACTAGTTTAATTATTTGGACCATTCATTATTATTGCAAATATAACCAACTGCCTTATGCTAAAAATTTCGACTCAACTTTTAACTATATCGATTTGAAATGACGATTCTGATGCTGAAATCATATTAATTTAATGCTGAACATGCTGAAAATGTATTTAACATGTTGAAGCTACTATTATTGAACAAACACCTGGAGATTTAAATTGTCCACATAGTTGGAAAGCAGTCATTTATACAATCAAATTAAACAGTAATAAGATTGACAAACCAATTCCTAACTTTATACGTATCCGGTCTTATTGGATTCCAACAGGAGATGAGGTTCAATCTAATCAAATCACTAAATAGGCCATATTAGACTACTAAATGAACAACAGTCTCCTAGCTTCATAACAATCCAAATCAACTTCAAAGAAAAAGTCTAAATTATATAGTCCAAGGTTTGTCCAATTTAATTACAAAGCAATTTCGAACTAGTAATGAAATATAGAGACAAATTCACATAATGATTAGCAATTCTTCCTCACATTTGACTTCAAAATTGTGCACATACATTGATCGAAACTTTAAATTATGGGAGACAACAGTGTACCTGGAATTTGAACAAAAAGAAAAGAAATTGAGGTCACCTAGGCAGCAACGGTATAAAGCAACAATTAGTTCAGTTTTAAATCCAAAAAATAGTATCAATCAGCCCAGCAAATGATTTTTAGTAGCCAAATCAGTAAGCAACCAAAATAAGCTTGAATGACCCAAATTTGACTAGATATAACCTCAAATACACTCGACAAACAACCCAGGAATGCCTAGAATACTTCAACAACCAAATGTTGAGCTAAATGATATAAATCAACTACTGAAAATCAAAATTAACCTAAGGAACAGTATTTTTTGGGATTTTTGAAAGTTTTCTATTTTTTTTTTGTTTTTATGCAGAATTTAAGATCAAAAAGAAGGTTTCTACTATAGGATTTCAGATTTGAACTTCTTTGGATTTTTGAAATTCAAATTTGAGACTCAGCTTTTCAGAAGTGGATTTTTTGGGAAATTATAAGCTGGAAAGTTTTGGGAATTTTCAGAGGTGTCAAAACTTGTAATCCAAGGCACTAGACATGCCTTTTATAGGCAGAAAAAGGGGTAGAAGGTTATGGAAATTTTCACTCATTTTCCCCCCTTTTTTATTTCAGAATTTAGTAATTAATCCCTAAATTTGTGGCTTGTTGCCCAAGTTACTGCATTAAGAATGCAAAAACTTACACTAAGGCCCCTTCTAGAAGGACCTAGGGTGTTCTAACTTTGTTTTCTACCTATGGAATACCTATCCTACCCTCATTTTTGTTCTGAAATTATAGAGCCTTAACAAACTAACCCATTTTAGGTGCCCAAACTACTCCTGAATACTCCCTGAAATTACTAACACTAGTTAAACTATCAGCTATAACCAAACAACCTAAACTGAACCTAATAACTAATTAAGACTAAACGTGAACTAAAGGAATACTCATTTCAAAACTAAACTAAACTAATTAAAAGCAACTAGTAACAATCATAAGGGAATACTGAATCAACAAATTAAGATCAGACAAACCCAAACAAGGTCGATTGAAAAACTATGAAAACAGAAGAGTAAACTATTATCTAAAATTTAAATGAAGTAGAATTAAACTAAAAATAGAACAATTACAAGAAAGAAAAAGTATCGAAACAAATCCTAATTTGATAAAATCAAAATAATAACCAAACTAGAATCAAGAATCAAAACGAACTAAAATCTAAACAGACGAACAATCAAGCACAAATCAGAACACAAAATCAGCACAAAATTAACCAAAATTAAAATGCAAATTAAACTAGAAATTAACAAATATGAGAACAAAGGAAAAGAAACAGAACTCACCGATATGGTTCGACTTCGAATTTGATGAGTTTTCCTTGGCATTTTTGGATCACAACTACCTTAATCATGTGTTTTCATGAGAAAACCCATGATTAAGGGCTATTATAGCCCAAAATCAAAGAATCCCCAACATCAGGGTTTTAGGGTTTTTTCTGCCAGAATTCGATTTAAAATTCAAAAAGCTGCGGTGATATTTGAGGAAATCTGGTTGGGAATTGGATATGAGGAAAGTTAGGGGAGTGTAGGGTGTGAATTTAGTTAGATTTGGATGAGTTGAGTGAAACTAAGGCCGGATTTGAGATGAGGGGGAAGAGGAGATCCTATGGTGTAATTTTGGGTGGGAACGGAGACCAGTCGCCGGCGGAGACGATTTCCGGCCGCCGGCGACGGCGGAGGGCGGCGGCGACACGGTACGAGGAAGAAGGGATATGTTTTAGGGGTTTGATTAAATTTTAGACAGTTTTATTTATTGTGTTGAATTGATGAGGACCGTTAGATGATGGGAGATAGACGGTCAAGATTAATCGATGCCAAAACGGCATCGTTTTGTTACAAAGGGGCTGCACCGGGTAAAGGGTATTTGGGCTGGACCATTAGACGGGTTTGAAGTCGGTTTGATGGGTTCTGGGCTCGATTTTGGCCCAAGACTGATGGCCTGATTCAATTAATCGCTTTCTTTTGTTAGTTTTCTTTTCTTTTCTTCTCCCTTTTTTTATTTATTTATATTTTTTTTTGAATTTTTTGATTTTATTAAATGTAAGATATAAAAATAAAAGACCCAAATTGACTACAAAATTAACTAATTAAAATTCCAAAATTTACTAATTTCTAATTTAAAGAAAAACTTAAGACAAATTCTAAAATTTGAAAGTGAAAATGCCATGAACCATTTTTGTTATTTTCCTTATTTTGTAATATTAAAGTGCATACTATTTTATATTTTTGGAATTATATCAAGTAAAATGCACACAAAATGCAAACAAGACACAATATCATGTAATTAATTCTTAAAAATTCAAATAATAAAGAAAAAGTCCTAATTCTAAGAAATTTTGTAGGAGTGATTTAAGCGTGATAAAAATCACCTGCTCACAATTCAATTCAAGTGAGACTTATTTCCCAAGGTTATAATTGTTCAAATCGCATGGTTTGAATTTAATTTATTATTGTTTTCTTTATTAGGTTTCCGAACAAAACCTAAGTATTTCATGCTAAGGCATTTAGATCTTTACAAATAAAAGTAACATAAGGCAAAGAGAAAAATCAATAGTTGTTGAAGGGAAAAAGCCATATATATATATATAATCAAAGTTCTTTTTACAAGGGTCAAACAGCCCGATGAATTTTTTTTAGAAAGGTCGAATGGCCTCAAAAAATTACAAAAAAAAAAAACCATCTAAAGGCCTAAGGGGCCTTGTCTTCATCGGGGGAAACATTGTTGCCCTCGGGATCTTCAACATCCTTGGACTCTCCCAAGTCTTCGGGCTCCTAGTAGTCTTCTTGATAGGCCAATTTTTTGACTTCGGCTTCGACAGCTCTCTAGCGCTTTGGATCTCAGGCGATAGGTTGAAACCCAAAGCATGGATTTCCTCAAGGGCCTCACTTCGAGATTGCAATTTAGCATGTTCGATGATGTCTTTAGCTTGAACCAGAGTCGCCTCAGCATCAACTTTGTAATTGGCCACCATTTCATTGGTATCGGCCTTGATCACTTTGGTCTCCAACTTGGCCACTTTGAGCTCCGTGGCCAGACATTCAATTGGGATTGGAGCACATCGATCTTCTTGGATTTTCTCAAGGATTTATCCTTTATACCTCAAAGCTGGACCTCAGCCGAAGCCAATTGGGCTCGGGCGGTCTCCTTTTCAGAGGCTAGGTGGTCCATGTTCTTTTTCCATTCTTAGGCATCAGCCTTTACCATGACTACCTCTTTAGCTGTCCGATCGTTTAGACCTTCTGTTGGACCTACAAGTTTAGATTGTTAGTCACTATGTCTTATTCGTCATCACTAACTCTATAAATTCTACTTACCTGCTTAACCAGGTCGGCATGCTCTTTTCGAGCCACCTCTAGCTCAGCCTAGAGGCCCTTAGCTTCCACTTTTCTTTGCTTACCGAGAAGTTTGTAAGCATCCCTTTTCTCAGCAAACCCTCAGTTCTTGGCCTCGTACTGGTTCAACTCTAGCCACTATCGGAGGAACATCCCATGGTGACGTACCAAAGCCTATAAACCCGGAGATAGAAGTTACAGTCACCTACAAAATAATTTAAGTACACACTAGAAATTAGTAATAGGTTTGTGAGGTTACCCAATTTAATTCCTGTTGGGATTAATTGAACAAGAAAGGCATTTACACCTCATTCATATTTGCCATATTCTCCTTGGTCACAATGCATCGAAGGTAGCTGGCCACACCTACGGGGGTAGAAAGAACTCGGGCATCTTCCAGAATGGACATAAAGATTGATCGCTTGTGGTCAAGATTCAAACTCGGGGCTAGGAATCAGTTGAATAATTTTGGACTCGAGGAAGGTTCTCTTGTCCCCAATGATATACTCTTCCTCGGCACCGGTAAATTACCTAACCCGGTGACGTCCTCCGTAGCGTTAGAATCTATGCCATCAAAAAAGGTCTGAAAGGGGTGTATTGCCCCTTGTGAATCTTTGTTGGATTGTTCTTTCAGTTCCTAAGACTTGGTAAACATAGACTCGGTAAATAAAGGCAAACCATAGAGGTCTATCACTATGGGTACACCTTTTAGAGCACTATCCGCTGCCCAATATTAGCCTCCCTATCTAGAGGCAAAGTGGCCTCGCCCCCTTCTGGCTTAGAAACTTTGGCGAAAGTTCCCTCATCGACCTCCTCGAGTTGAGGTAATTTTGTTTTTTCTCCCATTGGTTCGGAGGCCCCTTGTATCACGTCATCTGACCACATGCGAGCCACCAACTTGAAATTCTCTTATTCTTCTTCGAACTCATCCCTCAGTCGGTGGAATGATTCTGAGGGTAGAGCACCGGTGCTTTCCTTGGGTTCGCACGCCAGACTCCTTTTTGTTTTTTTCTTCTTCGAGTTCGTGGAACTCAGAGCCTCTTTTATTTTCTTCCCTTTATCCTTCCTCAGAGTAGGTGATTGGGAGAGGGTATCTTCATCTTTGGATGGGGGCCTCATTTCAACATCTTTCAGAAGGCCTACAAAGGAAGCAAAAGGGAGAAGGAACACAACAATAATATTAAGCATCATTTATTAAGCAAAGGAATCTCACCATAGGAACGGGCCTCCCGCCGACCCTTTGAAAGTTTGTTCCACGCGCGTTCGGAATAGGGCTTCTGTGACACAATGCTCTTTACCCACTCCTTGAGTCGAGGAACTGCATCTGGCATTCGAGGAATATCTGCACCACAAAACATCGATAAGAATGGAGGAAAAGTAAATGAAATAGACCAAATCTTAAAGGAAATGTTATACTTACATTTCATGGTCCATTTCTCCGAAAATGGTATATACTAGGCCAGGATTAAATTCGAGGTTTTCACTCAAACGAATTGGCCCAACCAGCCTCGGTCCTGATCCTAGTCTACAAAGGAAGGAAAACAGAGAAGGAAAACGACAAGAATATTAAGCATCATTCGTTAAGCAAAGGAATCTCACCATAGGAACGGGCCTCCCACCGACCCTTTGAAAGTTTGTTCCACGCGCGTTCGGAATAGGGCTTCTGTGACACAATGCTCTTTACCCACTCCTTGAGTCGAGGAACTGCATCTGACATTCGAGGAATAGCTACACCACAAAACATCGATAAGAATGGAGGAAAAGGAAAAGAAATAGACCAAATCTTAAAGGAAAGGTTATTCTTACATTTCATGGTCCATTTCTCCGCAAATGGTATATACTAGGCCAGGATTAAATTCGAGGTTTTCACTCAAACGAATCGGCCCAACCAGCCTCGGTCCTGATCCTAGTCTATGCTCGAGAATGGGGCCCTAGTGGCTCAACAGGCAAGTTTTATTACTCCCCCTCGATAAAGTCATGGACTATTCAGATCATGAGGTGATCAATGGTGAAAGAACACTTCTTGATTTTGCTTACGAAGAAGCGTAGGAGAATTACTATCCTCCAGAAAGAAGGATGGATTCGACCAAGGGTCACCTCGTACCTCTTATTAAAGGTAATGATGGATGGGTGCAAGGGGCCCAACATGAAGGGTAAATACTTATAAAACCCTCCATGTGGGTTGTAATCGCTTCCTTGGGTGAAGGTACTGTTTGACCAAAAAGTATAAAACCCTTTTGTCGAACTAATTACTAGAATTGTAGAAGGTAAATCTTAGCCAAACATAATTAATCTCAGATGTGGATGTATAGAGTGTAAAGATAAGAGAAAGAATAATAGTGAATAATATTTCTTCATATAATAGTGATACACCAATCATGAGTGATGAGCTTACATCTGATACAGACTTGCATCATGAACATGGGCGCAACAGGAAGGAAGAGAGAGCCCTATATCTTCAAGAGATAAAATGTTTGAACAAAAAGTATAAAACACTTTATGGAAGCTGTCTTTATTCCCCTTTTTTGGGTTTGGTTACCCCTATTAATATTAACAGCTTCCCTATTTTTCCTTGGTCTTTGACTAGTGTACTTTCTCGTCACTACGCCCTCTATCATTTTCTTGATTACTGCATTTTTTCCACGATGTAAGTTTTCTTATGATTTGGCCCCGTCGATAGCCAAGGTGTCTTTTGTGCACGGCTACGACTTGGTCGACCCCATATCGTTCCTCTTAGGGACGGTTAGCCCATGGTTAGATTTTGACCCATACAACTAGTCCCTCCATCCGATGGGGATGCTTCTTAGCAGGCTCAACAGATGAACTTTGTTGATTTACAAGTTAGGAGAAATCTAATAATTGCATGTCGAACAAGACCCTTAGGTTGGGAATGCGGTATGATGTTTCGATGGTACCATCGGACTGTTACGTCAATTCGAAACTAAACCATTGCATCGATTTACAGCGTCATGAATGCCCTTTATACGTTGTCGCGGCTCATGATTCCTAGGCACCGTATCATTTCTCTTGCACTATCAATTTTTGATTGGCGCCTCTTGGGTTTCTCACTCAGGAAATTTATGTTCCTATAAATAGGGGAAACACATCCTACTGTTACATTTTTTAACTTTTCTAAATAATTTTACAAATTTTTACCTTCTTCAATATTCCAAACTTCTGAGTTCATTCTCCTATCAGTCAGAACTTGAAGACACCATCTTCCCTCTTAATTCCATTTACTAATTTATTTCAATCAATCGAGAAAAATGGCTGGTACTTCTTCCCGTGCTGACAGATTCGTCGAAGCTACTATGCCAGAAAATGACGGGCATGTTCTTGGAGAAGGTGGAAGATGAGAGTGTTCCAACAATGGCTGAAATATTTCCCCATTTGGGGAAGTTATGGACTGACTTCAATACTCTTGCCATAGAAAAATTGGATCCTGTTCCCTCTATTATGGATGAAGCGGTGATTGCGGCGCTTAAGACCAAAGGGGGGATTCTGAACCATGTTGAGATGTTGTCGGCGATGGGAGATGATATTGTACATTTGGACCGCTCAGGATACTGTGCATTCTATGCATAACCCTTTGTTTTTGGGTATACGCTTTCTCTCCCCTCCCTAGTGATAGACTTCTGCCGTTTCTACAAAGTGTACCCGGCTTAGCTTTCACCGTATGTGAACAAGAATTTTCTCATGCTGCTCAAGTTTGCGAAGCTTGCCATTCGAGAGGTCACTTTGGGACATATGCTTAATATTTTTGCCCCCCAGCTTATTCAGGGCACGATGATCCACATGCGCCACCGAGGAACAAAGAGTCGGGTGGTAAATATGGATGACAAAGCTAATCGCCATTTCTGAGAAATCTACTTTTATGTGTGGACTGAATACCTTTTGGTAGACTAGGTAGGGTTCCCAGAGAGGTAGAACTTCGCATGTAAGTTTTCCTGTTTAATTTATATCTCCTTTCGGAGTGGTGGTCGACTATTTTTCTTTAGGCGGCATTGCTAAGTTGTTTTTACTTTCACAACCGAGAGATTACCTCCCTCACCTGTTGACGGCATCTATGAATAGGCATATGGTAGGGGTTCGAGAATGGGAGTCCTATGACTTAGGTCAACTTTATTATAATATTAGGTTTCCGAAAAAAACCTAACTATTTCATACTTAGGCATTTAGATCTTTACAAATAAAAGTACATAAGGCAAAGTGAAAAATCAAAAGTCGTTGAAAGGAAAGAGCCTTATATTTATAATCACAGTTCTTTTTACAAGGGCAAAACGGACCGATGAAATTTTTTACAAAGGCCGAATGGCTTCAAAAAAATACAATAAAACAAAATCATCTAAAGGCCTAAGGGGCCTTGTCTTCATCGGGGGAAACATCGTTACCCTCGGAATCTTCAACATCCTTGGACTCTCCCAAATATTTGGTCTCCTATTCATCTTCGTGATAGGCCAATTTTTCGACTTCAACTTCAGCTTCGAGCTCTCTGGCGCTTTGGATCTCAACTGATAGGTTGAAACCCCAAGCATGAATTTCCTCAAGGGCCTCCCTTCGAGATTTCCATTTAGCGTGTTTGATGATTTTTTAGCTCGAACCTGAGCTACCTCAGCATCCGCTTTGTAAATGGCCAGCATTTCATTGGGATCGACCTTGATCACTTTGGCCTCCGACTTGGCCGCTTCGAGCTCCGTGGCCAGACTTTCTTGATCAGAGACGGCCGAATTCAACTAGGATTGGAGCACCTCGATCTTCTTGGCCTTTCTCAAGGATTTCTCCTTTATACCTCATAGCCAGACTTCAACTAAAGCCAGTTGGGCCCAGGGGGTATCCTATTTGGAGGTCAGGCGGTCCATGTTCTTTTTCCATTCTTTGGCCTCAGCCTTTACCGTGTCTACTCTTTAACTATCTGATTTTTTCAACTTTCTGTTGGACCTGCGGGTTCACACCGCTAGTCACCATGTCTTATTCTTCATCACTAACTCCAAAAATTCTACTTACCTACTCAACCAGGTCGGCATGCTCTTTTCGAGCCACCTCTAGCTTAGCCCAGAGGCCCTTAGCCTCCCCTTCTCTTTGCTTACGGGGAAGTTTGTAAGCATATATTTTCTCAACAAACCCTCAGATCTCGACGTCGTACTGGTTCAGCTCTACCCAGTGTTGGAGGAACGTCCCATGGTGACATACCAAAGCAAATAAACATAGAGAGAGGAGTTATGGTCACCTACAAAATAATCTAAGTACACACTAGAAACTATTAATAGGTATGTGAGGTTACCCAATTTAATTCATGTTGGGATTCATCGAACAAGAAAGGCATTTTCACCTCATTTATCTTAGATATATTATCCTTGGTCACAACACATCGAAGGTAACTAGCCACACCCACGGGGTCAGAAAGAACACAGGCATCTTCCAAAATGGACATAAAGATTTACGCTTTTGGTCAAGATTCAAATGCAGAGATAGGAACTGGTTGACTCATTTCGGGCTCAAGGAAGGTTCGTTTGTCTCCGATGATGGACTATTCCTCAGCACCAGTAAATCACCTAACCTGGTGATGTCCTCCGTAGCGTTAGAATCTATGCCATCAAAAAAGTTGTGAAAGGGGTCTATCACCCCTTGTGAATATTCATTGGATCGTTCTTTTAGTTCCCGATCCTCGGTAAACATATACTTAGTAAATAATGACAAACTAGAGAGGTCTATCACTACTGGTATACCCTTCATAGCACTATCCGCTTCCCAAGAAGAATTAGTTGCAACCTTATTATCTGCCTCCCTCTCTCGAGGAAAAGTGGCCTCGCCCCCTTCTGGTTCAGAAACTTTGGCTAAAGCTCACTCATCGACCTCCTTCAGTCGAGGCAATTCAGTTTCAGCTCCCACCAGTTCAGAGGCTCCTTGTATCACAACATCTAACCGTATACGGGCCACAAGCCCAAAATTCTCTTCTTCTTCTTCGGACTCATCCCTCAGCCATTGGAATGAGTCCGAGGGTAGAGCGCCGGTGCTTTCCTTGGGTTTGCACGCCAGACTCCTTTTTGGTTTCTTCTTCTTCGAGTTCGAGGAACTCGGAGCCCCTTTTCTTTTCTTCCCTTTATCCTGCCTCGGAGCAGGTAATTGGGAAAGGATATCTTCATCTCTGGATGAGGGCCTCATTACAACAACTTTCAGAAGGCCTACAAAGGAAGGAAAAGGGATATGGAACACGACAAGAAAATTAAGCATCATTCGTTCAACAAAGGAATCTTACCGTGGGAACGGGGCTCCCACTGACCCTTTAAAAGTTTGCACCACACACGTTCGGAATAGGGCTTCTGTGATATGATGCCCTTGACCCACTCTTTGAGTTGAGGAACTGCATCCGACATCTAAGAAATAGCTGCACAACAAAACATCGATAAGAAGGGTGGAAAAGGAAAAGCAATAAACGAAATCATAAAGGAAAGGTTATACTTACGTTTCATGGTCCATTTCTCCGAAAATGGCATATTTGTCCTTGATTAAATTCGAGGTTTTCACTGGAATGAATCGGCCCAACTAGCCTTGGTCTCGATCCTCGTCTATGCTTGAGAATAGGGCCTTAGTTGTCCGATGGTCAAGTTTTATTAATTTGCCTCGATAAAGTCGTGGACTATACAGAGCATGAGGTGATCAACGGTGAAAGAACACTTCTCAATTTTTCTTATGAAGAAGCATAGGAGATTTACTATCCTCCTAAAAGAAGGATGGATTCAACCAAGGGTTACCTCGTACCTCTTACAGAAGGCAATTACGGTTGGGTCCAAGGGGCCCAATGTTAAGGGATAAGTATATGCACTTACAAAACCCTCCTTGTGGGTAGCAATTGCTTCCTTGGGTGAAGTCATTATTTTTACAAAAAGTATAAAACCCTTTTGTCGAACTAATTACTAGAATTGTAGAAGGTCAATCTTAGCCAAACATAATTAATCTTAGATCTAGATGCATAGAGTGTAAAGATAAAAGAAAGAATAATAGAGAATAATATTTCTTTACATAATAGTTATACACCAATCATGTGTGATGAGCTTACATCTGATACAGTCTTGCATCATGAACATGGGTGTAACAGAAAGTAAGAGAGAGCCCTCTATCCTCAAGAGATAAAATGTTTGAACAAAAAGTATAAAACCCTCTATGGAAGTTGTCTTTCTTCCCCTTTTTTGGATTTAGTTACCCTTATTTATATTAACAACTTCCCCATTTGCCAAATTATCTTTGACCAGCGTGCTTTCTCATCACTACGCCTTCTATCGTTTGCTTGACCACTACATTTGTTTCGCGATGTAAGTTTTCTTATGATTTGGCCGCGTCGATGGCCGAGGTTTTCTTTGTCACCTTGACTTGTGGGAACAAGTATGACTTAGTCTACCCCCTAGCATTCCTATTAGGGACAGTTAGCCCATGGTCATATTTTGACCCATACAGTTAGTCCCTCTATTTGATGGGTCTGCTTCTTCGTGGTCTCAACAGACGGACTTGTTGATTTAAAAGTTAGGAGAAATTTAATCATTGCACGTTGAAAGAGACCCTTAGGTTGGGAAGCAGTATGATGCTTCGATATTACCTTCAGACTTTTACATTAGTTTAGAACTGAACCGTTGCATCGGTTTGTAGCGTCATGAATGCCCTTTATATGTTGTCGCGGCTCATGTTTCCTAGGCACCGTATCATTTTTCTTGTACTATCCGTTTTTGATTGGCAGCTCTTGGGTTTCTCGCTCAGGACATTTATGTTCCTATAAATAGGGGAAAACACTATCCTACCGCTACATTTTCTGACTTGTCAAATGAGGGATTCTAAACCGTGTTGAGATTTTGCCGGCAATGGGAGATGATATTGTCCATTTGGATCAGCTAGGATACCGTGCATTCTAAGAATAACAATTTGTTGTTGGGTATATGCTTCCTCTCCCCTCCCCAGTGATAGACTTATGTCGTTTCTACGAAGTGTGTCTGGCTCAGCTTTCACCGTACGTCAACAAGCTTTTTCTCATGCCGCTCAAGTTCGCGGAGCTTGCCGGTCGAGAGGTCACTTCGGGACATATGCTTAATATTTTTTCCCCCAACTTATTCGGGGCACGATGACCCACATGCGTCACCAAGGAACAAAGAGTCTAGTGGTGAAGATGGATGACAAAGCTAATCGCCGTTTCTGGGAAATCTACTTTTATGTGCGGACTGAACACCTTGTGGCAGACTCATCAGGGTTCCCTAAGAGGTAGAACTTTGTACGTAATTTTTCCTATTTAATTTGTATCTCCTTTTAGAGTGGTGGTCGACCATTTTTCTTCATGCGACATTGCTAAGTCATTTTTACTTTCTCAACCGAGAGATTATCAACCCCCCTATTCACAACATCTACGAATGGGTGAGTGCCATTATTTCCCATATGGTGGGGGTTCGCGAATAGTTTTCCTTCTATGAGAATGTCACGACC
Source organism: Nicotiana glauca (assembly GCA_026770625.1). Lineage (NCBI taxonomy): Eukaryota > Viridiplantae > Streptophyta > Magnoliopsida > Solanales > Solanaceae > Nicotiana > Nicotiana glauca. The sequence goes on along the minus strand of MU685290.1, from coordinate 39,682 downwards.
CAAACCCCGGTCGTGATGGCGCCCAACACCTTGTTAGGCAAGCCCGACCATTTAACAAATACCCCAAATAATGGTGATTCAAGAGTTCAAACACAACTATTAAATTACCAATTCATGATATTAAAAGACTATGAATACGGAGAAAGTGTACTGAAATCCAACAGAATACGAAAAATAAAAACATAAACCCAAAACAGGATCCGGTGTCACGACCATGAGCCTCTAATACAGAGTGTCATCCTATAATAATACCCTCTAAGAAAATAGGATAATAAAATATAAGAATAGGAGGGAAGAATCATGGCTGCGGATGCCATGCAGCTACCTTGATGCTCCCGAAGAAGTGCTGCTCAACTATACATTTCCTCCCTCAAAGTGTGATGTACCTGAATCTACACACAAGGTGCACGGAGTAAAGTGAGTACTCTGACTCAGTGAGTAATAACAATAAATAACGAATGAGAATATAAAATCCCATATAGGCACAAGTAATGCTATCTCAAGCAGTAAAACCAGATGAAACAGTAAAACCAGTGAAATTAACAAGAAATTCTCTATGAAAATAATTTAAATCATTTATGCTCAATTAGTAAGAAATGCTCAGAATACTTTCCTGGTCAGTCATCGTTACCTGACCGGTCAGACATTGTTACCTGACCAAAATGCGCGTTACAGTGCCATTGTTACCACTAGTTAGTCATTGTTACCTGACTGGTTAGCCATTGTTTCCTGACCAAAATGCATATAACAGTGTCATTGTTGCCACTATCTAAAGTTTAGGGTACCCACACTCACTGTGGATATGCAGACTCCGGAGGGACTCCTACAGCCTAAGCGCTATCAACAAGGCCTGAAAGCCTGAACAATATCAACACAAGGCCTGGAAGCCTGTTCTCAATATACTCGGGGCCTGAAAACCTCCTCACATCACTCATCATGCCCTCACATAAGGCCCTCGGCCTGAATCATTCCAAAAATAGTCAAAAGCCCCTCGGCATCAGTAAAACAATAATACTCAGCTCAAACAATAGTTCAAACAACAGTTAAAACTCCAAGTTTGAGTAAAATGTAGCTGAGTTCATGAAACTGTGTAAATCACATGGACTGAGTTCAAATAATATTTCAAATAGTGAGGAAAACAGTGATGATGGTTCATAAAGAGTTCCAACAGTCAACAATAAGCCCCAAATATGGCAATGAGCCCAAATCATAGTGTAAAACAACAAGTCATAGTTAATACGCGGTAAAATATCATCCGGACTGGACCAAGTCGCAGTCCCTAATAGTAAATGACCCCGCGCCCGTCATTGAACACGTGTCTCATCTCAACACAGCACCAATTTGTGAAAAAATCCGGGGTTTCAAACCCTCAGGACGTCATTTAAAATCATTACTCACCTATAGCTAGCCAAAAGTCTAGCTCGCCAAGCCTTTTCTCCTCGAATCGACCTCCTCGCGCATCGAATCTGATCAAAACCACAAGGAATGTGTTACAATAGGCTAAAGGAACATAACAATCGAAATTACTCTAAAAATGTCGAAAATCACGAAGTTGGCAAAACCCGAACCCCGGGCCCACTTCTCAAAAATTATGAAATTCACATCACCGGACTCCTCGTCTCGCCACGAGTCCACACATCTCAAATTTATCAAAATCAGAGCCCAAATGCCCCCTCAAATCCTAGATTTCCACTTCCAAAACTAAGCCCTAGTTCTTCCAATTTTTACCTAATTTTTACTAGAATTAAAGGTTGATTCTTCAATAAAATGATGTTTCTAGGTCATAGGACTTACCTCCAGTCGATTCCCAGTCAAAACTCTCTAAAATCCCCATCAAAAGTTCTCAAGCTCGCTCAAAAATGGTGGAAATAACATAACCCTTGCGGATGAAAAATAACATTTAAACCTACTGGCCTTCAGGGGTTTCCACTTCTGTGCTCCCCACTTCGCTTTCGCGTGACCGCTTCTGCGGTCCTTGTCTGCTTAAGAGGAATCTCATTAAATCCGAACGGTTGTTTCTGCAACAAAATTCTTCACTTCTGCGAAGCCTCAGCTCCAAGCCCAAACCGCTCCTGCTACTTGTTGTTCGCTTCTGCGGACTCGCATAGGCGAAAATACTTCCACTTCTGCGAAACTGCTCAATCTCACCCTTTTTCGCACCTACGATGACATATCCACTTCCGCGCAACTGCATCTGTGGTCTCCTTTCTGTAGATGCGGAAACACTTGCTGCAACCAAACCTGCAATTTTTTTTCCAACTTCAAATTCCTTCCGTTAGCCACCCGAAATCACGCCAAGGACCCCCGGGACCTCAACCAAAGGCACCAACATATTCGAAGACATCATACGAACTTTTTCCAACCATAAAAACACATCGAACAACACTAAAATCATCAATTCACATCAGATTCAAGCCTAAGTTTCTTCAAAACTTCCGAAACACGCATTCGATCAAAAACCCAACCAAAACACCTCCGAATGACCTGAAATTTTGCACGCACATCCAAAATCACCTATCGGAACTATTGCAACTCTCAGAACATCCAAAATCACCAAACGGAACTACTGCAAATCTCAAAATTCTATTCCGACCCCCGGATAGAAATCTCACCTACTAACCGGAATTTGCCAACATACTAACTTCGCCAATTCAAGCCTAATTCTACACCGGACCTCCAAAATCAATTCCGATCGCGCCCTTATGTCACAATTCATCCTCTAAAGCTAACCAAATCAACAGAAATTACATCCGACACCTCTAACTCAATAGTCAACTTCCGGTTGACTTTTCCAAAACAAGCTTCCCTTGAAGAGACTAAGTGTCTCATTTCCATCTAAAACCCATCTAATTCAACTCGATCACCTCAAATACCGATAATGAAGCATATAGAAACATAATATGGGGGAAACAGGGTGGTAACTCACGTGACGACGGGCCGGGTCGTCACAGAGAAATACACGCATGAGCCTCTTACAGGTAAGTCGGGCCGCTTGCATTCTGGCAACTAGCACCTCCTGGCCGGCCCGCATTGAGGTTTTTAGCCCGGCCTACATCGAGAGCTACTCAATTTTCACCTACGGTCGGGGCCATGTGCATCAAAATTGTCCCTCAACCCAAAACTCCTACTCCTACTGCCTGCTCATTGGGTGTATCTTCGTGAGCTGATAGCGGAGAGGGTCTGTCAAAGAGGCGGCGAGTGGAGTCTAGAGTGGCCGCTTCAGCTGAAGTGTCTTCAAGGGGCGTCCTTTCCTTGGCGGTGTCTACAGTTGGAGGTGACACTAACCTAGCCACAAACGCAAACAAGATGGCGAGGCAAACCCGACAACAGAGGCTTCGGCCATTATGAATGATCAACATACTATTGTGATGGGAAGCGGGGGTCCCGAGGACGTTGTTGCCATTTTTGGCGGGCATTCATCATCCAGGCCAAATCGAGCTTCTTCTTTAGCCGTAGAGAGTGGGAAAGGTGTTGTTGTCGATGACTACGAATCTGAATTCGATCTTGATCCTGATGATGTCAGGATGTTTGAGGAGGGGTTTACCCATACTGTGGTAAGAGCGGGAGGTCCCTCTCGTATACATGAGATTCTATCAGAGCTCAATTTTCTGTTGGACACTGAGGGTTTAGTATCGCAGTTTTACCTACTGTGCTCCGCTGCAGAATATGAAGCTCTTCGAAATGCCAACCACATTGAATTAATACATGAAGTGACCGCTATAGGTCGAGGGTAAGTTTTTCCTCTTTTTCTGTGTTCCTTCAATTTTTTATGCCTTGGCCTTCACCGATATTTTGCTTTTTGTCTTGCATGCTGGAGATGAAAAGTTCTCACAGGGCTAATACTCGGGCAAAGATTTTTCTGAAGATGCTGGAGAAGTATTGGCGTTACCGCAACAAATGTCGTGAGTTGCATGAGCGGCTCAGGACGAGCACCGATAATCAATCTCTCAGAAAGGAGCTGGAGAAAAGGGATCAGGAGCTAATGTAGTCCATTCGTAGGAATAGTGAGCTCGAGGAGCTACTTCGTGCAAAGGACGAAGAACTTGAGTTGGGAAGGGGGGCGCTACAGAGTGTGAGCATCTTCAGGCGAAGGTACTGTCGTTGCAATCAGAGATCTATCAAAATTCCGTCAAAATTGAGGCTTTGAGTGCAGAATGGATGGGGAAGTTAACCCAGCTGGAGAGGAAAGTGTCCGAGTTGGAGAGCGCCAAGAGTGCTTGGACGTCGGCCTTAGCAAGGGTGGCGGCGTTAGAGGACACTATCTGTGTCCTCTAACATGATCAAGTATCCAAGCGGGTAATGTCCATGCTAAGGGAGACGGGGCTTGAAGAGCTTATTGGCGAAAGTCACCAGAAAGCTTCAAATTGGGGCATCGGGTCACTATACTCGAGGCTAAAATAGGCGCAATTATTTGCCCAAGTTGAATCTGCCTCTAACGCTGTCCCTCGCCACTTACATGAGCTTTGGGTTCATGCCAAGGCCTAACGAGACATCTAGAAGAGCTTGTGAGTGGTGTGCATTATTTCTGAGGCTACTTATGAAGGAGCCCAAACAAAGGCACGAGAGGCTCATGTTAACTACGTCTACGACCCTGCGACATTGGAGGCCGGCGAGGATGCTGACGCTGAGGAAGAATTTCATGGAGATGATGATGGGGAGAACAGAGATAATGACACCGAGTGAAAAGTTTTTGCTTTAGTATATGTTTTTTTATTTTCTTTTGTATTTGGCTTGATTTGGCCGTGTATAAGGTGCGGCCATTGCGCATGTTTAAATAAAAAGGTTGCTTCAGTTTTGTAAGTCCTTTGCATTTCTCTCCATTTCCCTTGCTTTAAATTTTTATTTTTGGGAATAGACCTTCGGATTTTTGTTTGGCGAATCCCTGATTTCTCATTTTAGTAATCTGTCTTTGACCGGACCGAGTAGGATCTCGTCATGTGAGTTCGAATGGAGTTTCTTCGAATTCGCACACTTGGGCGAGATTTGACTTTAGATTTGTCTCTTTAGGCAGAATCATCTTAGATTCAAACAAGGTTGAATTCGGATTCATCATTTTAGGCGAAGTCGGTTTCTACTCAAATCATTCGAGGAGGATTAAATTCGCTTGCCGATTTGGGCGAAGTTGACTTTTTCATATGTGTTTGAGCGAGGTTGAACTTGGAACTTGGAGCGAAGTCAATTTCTAACTTATTTGGACAGGTTCAAAAAATAGACTTTTATTTGACAATAATTGGTAGCCGTAGAGGCATTATTTCGAGTAAGACTGAAAGGTCAATCCATGTAATTCTAGTTAGGTCGAATTTTTCTTTTGACGATCGCCTTGGATGTAGGGGTATTATTTTGAGTATGAACGAGATGTTAACCTGTTATGATTCGAGTGAGGTCGAATTATTCTTTTGGTGATGGCCTCTGGCCTTAGGGGTGTTATTTCAAGTTAAAATCGAAATGTTAACCCGTTGTGACTCAAGCGAGGTTGAATTATTCTTTTGGTGATAGTCGTTGGCCGTAATGGTGTTATTTAGAGCTTAGGTCGAAATGCTAACATTTAATGATCCGTGCGAGGTCAAATTCTTTTTTTTGGCGATGGTCCTTGGCCGTAGGGGTGTTATTTCGAACTAAGGTCAAAATGTTAACCTGTTGTGATTCGAGAGAGGTCGAATTCTTCTTTTGGCGATGGCCCTTGGCTGTATGGTTGTTATTTCAAGCTAACGTCAAAATGCTAAACCGTTGTGTTACTGTCATATTTGGGAGAACTTTACGGGTCTCCGTACTGTTTATGCATGCATCGAAGTGCATCCTGCTGTACTCGGTTTTGCTTTTACTGGAGCATACTAGGTGTTCCCTAGGGGAGCCCCATTTTTACTTAGCCTCTATGTTTCCTAGGTGAGTCCTGATTCGCTTAATTTTGCTTGCATTGGAGAATACGTTGCATTTCCTGGGCTTGGAGAGACAATCGGCAGGCGGGGTGATGAATTATACTTTAAACTTTGAGACAACCCCTTCATTGCCTTGTTAGGAATCTTCTTGAGAGGACCCGACTGGGACAAGACCTGGATGAAGGAGAAAGAGTACGACTTGAGGACTATCCTTTCTCAGGGGTTGTAGTACTGAAATGGCGCCGTACATTCCAATTATTTTCTAGAAATTTTCCTTCCATTGTTTCTAGTTAGAATGCTCCTTTGCTCATTTGCCCATGCAAGTGTCCGCGCTCCTGTGTAAACCAACAGCAGAGGGTAAACCAAAATAAAAATGTTCCGTACCTCGATCTGATATATCAGCAAAAAGGGTGTCGTTGTAGTATTACTCGCTCTACCTGGTTTTAGACTTGACAGCCGTGTCCAGCTCCATCTATAATAATGTCTAATCTTTGCGCGGGTTAAGCTCGCCTTGCTTGCTGAAGTGTTGAAATCGTGTCCCGATTTGATCTTGCTCGATTTGTACCCACAACTAGGGAAGCATGTCATACTTCGTTTATAGACCATCCAATGCGTGGAGAAATATGGAAGTGGGGCAGGATGTACCCATCCCTTCAAAGGACCGCACAGCAAGCTGCCTTCCTCTCATAAAGGGTGAGGATATGGGCTAATATATATATAAAAGTAAAATGCATCAATGGGGGTGTGGTCATGCCAGATGACCATGATCCTATTTCGAATGTGTGTATGTCATGCAAACCCGGTCGCTACAGGCCAGATGTGGTTTCTGCATACATATTGGTCGTAACTTCTACTTTTATGTAGCATCCTGACCTAGATTAGTATTGTTGTCTTGAAGGTTTATTTACCACTCTTTTAAGTGGGTGGTGGCGTTTCGCCAGTTCTAAATCTGAAGGAAACTAAGAAATTTCGCTAAGAAGTCCCATAAATGGCGCCAAATTGTTTGAACAAAAAGTATAAAACCTTTTTGATGAACTAATTAATAGAATTGTAGAAGTTAAATCTTAGACAAATATAATTAATATCAGAGCTAGATATATATAGAGTTTAAAGATAAAATAAAGAATAATATAGAATAATATTTCTTCATATAATAGTTATACAACAATCATGTGTGATGAGCTTACATCTGATACAAACTTGCATCATGAACATGAGCGCAACAGAAAAGAAGAGTGAGCCCTCTATCCTCAAGAGATAAAATGTTTGAAAAAAAAGTATAAAACCCCTTATGGAAGCAGCCTTTCTTCCCCTTTTTTGGGTTTAGTTACCCTTATTTATATTAACAGTTTCCCCATTTTCCCAATGGTCTTTGACCAGCATACTTTCTCGTCACTGCACCCTATATCGTTTGCTTGACCACTACAATTGTTGTGCGATATGAGTTTTCTTAAAATTTGGCCCCGTCAATGGCTGAGATGTTCTTTGTCATCTCTGTAGGAACAACTACAATATGGTTGACCCCATATCGTTCCTCTTAGGAACGATTCGCCCATGGTAAGATTTTGACCCATACAGGCAACACCATATGCTTATCAACCCAGTTGCAGTCCTCATTGATCTTGGAGAGAAGATTTTTGGTGATTGAGCATATATATCTCGAGACTGGCTCGCACTGACCACTCGGTACTGAGGAGGTTTTCTCAACCTTAAAATCAGCATCGATCGAGCAATCGTCAGAAATAAATAATTCAAGAGGAGGTTACGCTCGAGATATATATGCTTGATCACCGCTGGGAACTCTCTTAGAAGTTTTGCTATTTTTTCCTTTTGAATAAAGGTGGATAAGAGGAAGTTAAAAGTTACGCTTGATGGTTGGAGTAAAGACAAACGAGAGTTCGTGCAAAAACCTCAAGAAATCTGGGTACAAGAACTATAGAGTTCAAAGTTGTTTTAAAAAATAGGAATAGAATAAGTTTAGAAAGTAAAGTTTGAATGAGATAATAAGGAGGTATTTATAGTTTGGAAGTGACGGTTCAGAATCTATAAGCTGACCAGCAACCGACGCACATTTAATGTTATTAAGACGTGACTGACTAGTCGTTTCATCAGTTTTGTCATTTCTTGAGCAAAGTATCGAGACTAAGATCGGGGGCTCATATCATTTCTCGTTGTTTACTCTCAAAAAAATGAGGGGACTATCTATATACGTCGAAGCTGGGATCATCTATTGCATGACAGATCGGGACTGAAACGTGATAGGTTAAAATTAACCCTGGGTTCCATCAAACCAAGGTATGAAGTTAGAACATACATCTTCAAGATCATCGAGCCCGTCTTCGAAAACAACTCCAAATAAGTTCGAGGAAACACTATCGGACCAAATAATGGAAGACCAAAATATTTGCATCCGGTCAGATATCACTGTAGAAATCTCAACACCTATCAATGAGAGACTGATTAATTAGTAAATCATGAGATTCCTTATCTTTTATAGAATTGTATCTAAACTGGGACTCCCCTACTATATAAAGGGGTCTAATTATTTTTAAGATTCATTATAACATGTATACCAAAGCATTATAATATTATTTTCTTTCCCCCAACCATGGTTCTTCAGTATTTGAAATCATTTGGATCACATTCAATTCAAGTGAGGCTTATTTTCCCAAGGTTATAATTGTTCAAGTCAGATGGTTTGAATTTACTTTATTATTGTTTTCTTTATTTATAATTCAATCTATCGCATTGTATCAGATTAATCCATGTATCCTTAAAATCACTTATAAATTTAATTGTTATCCGATTTTAAGGGTAAACAATGTTTTTCCCCTCTAAAATAAAACTGCTCACGAATTTCATACCATCCCATGGAATGTCTTGGAGAAACCAAACTTCATATATACTAAAGATCTCTTGTAAGTACAAACAAACACATACAAAACCCATCACGTAATGCGAATTCCTCAAATCCTTACTAGAAAAGTCCACTGCAACATAATAGAAAGCTAAAATTGTAGTGGTAGCAGTGAGAATGTCACGTAGTATATTGACAGATTGATGACCAAATAGCCATTCAAGAGTTTTAAAATGAGAGAACCCTCACTTTTAACCTAACATCATTGTTGTTTACCTTGAAAACGATAATTACAATTAGATTTGATTTTGTGGTTCTAAAAATACGTAATTTATTTTAATGCTAGTTGTTGGACATTAAATGATAAGTGTGAGACTAGAAAATAAGATAAGAGCCTGAAGATAGTACGCTATGCAAACCGAGTGGCTGAGAATCAGGGCCTCGAGCTATCCTATGCTAGGACTCAAGGTCGAGTTAAAATGTTAGGTTGTGGATGGCCGATGAAGGACTAACAATTCTAAGAGCTTTGATGATTCCTCTTTATGATCAATGATGAGTAATAAATGAAGAACAATCAATAAAATGCAATAAATGTAAGCAATAAAATCAAAGGAGAATATGTTTAAGTTAGAGAGTAGAGAATGTTCTTGTTCTTGTATTGAATATTATCTGTGCAAGAAATAGCAAGGGTCCCCTTTATATAGGAGGGGGAATCCCAACATGGTACATGTATAATTATTACAAAGAAACACAGATGGTACAGCCATTTTATGTCACGGTACGGACATGTACTAGTCTAGTAGACATTGTCAGCTCTAACCTCGTGCCTTGGGAACTTAATGCTTTTCCATCATAGCCGCGGATTTGCACCGCCCCGAGGATGAATCATAGGGAACCTTCAGGGTTGAACCTCGAGCCGTGCCCCTAGCCTCCTGGAGGTGGGCGATGGAGTGTCATGACGATCATAAAATTGGACTCTCCGATTTTAGCCGTATATAGATAGTCCCTGCATTTTTTAGAGTGAAAATGATAAGAAACAGTCTTGACCTTGACTTTCTCGAACATCTTGAGATGATGTCATGCTCGTGATGTCAGTGTTCTAAGTGATTGAAAACATCCTATCAGTCCAAATTCCCAGAAGAATTCAGTATACTGCCGGTTTATTTTCCCAAAGGTGGTGATATCGCCGGCAATCCGTTTCCCAAAAATCATTGATTGCATCTGTCGATACATTTCCCAAAGAAATTGATTACACCAATTGATACGTTCCCCAAAGGCATTGATTACGTTGTCGGTTATGTTCGTTCCTTTCTATAAATTGGAGGTTACTTGAACCAAAATTCCACCCAGTCATTCTTTAACAGCCTTTTACCCTTTTCTTCTCTTCATCCTCATCCAAACTCTAATTTGCCAGTTATGCCGTGGCTCTTTTTCAAAGCTTTTCCCCACTGAGTGGGATCATACTAGTTTGTTGTTGTTCTTGTTGTTGTTATCGGCCCAAAATAATGAGAGAGGGGCTTCAAATTATTCCCACATCAAAGGATATGTGGATCGTGAACTGTTGCTCATCTCTCTTAACTTCAACCTGGTGTTGTGCTTCTCTCTCTTTGCTTTCCATGGAGTGAGTTGGAGCCATCTACTAACTTTTGCATCCTACACAGGTGCAATGTCTCAAGAAGTGGCTTCACAATAGTAGTGTTGACGAGTCCCATACTTGCCAAATTTTTCACCAAGCCACTTCCTAGCTTTTAAAGCTTTTTCTCTCTGATAGGCTATAGCCCATCTTTCATCTATTGTCTCTTCAGAAGCGATTCTTGAAGACATTGCTCTGAAAACCAGAGTGGGGTCCCTGAGGAAACGGTTCTCGCAGGTGTCGCTCCTGAGGGCATAACTTTGAAATTAGATTAGGCATTTTAGTTGTTGTTTATTACTTCTTTGTTTCTATGTAAGAACCTCTCGTGGGATTTTGTAATTATCTTTTATCAATATAAAAGTTTCTTCGAATTGCCTTTGGCTTGTGCTAAATTTCCATTTTATTTTGATCGGTCCAAGTACTGGACCCGGACATCGCAATCCCTTCAGTTCTCGATTGGTTAATATGATATTTCTTGAGATTCTTTGTCATTCCTCAGACTAAGTCTAGATTGATATTGTTCAAACATAGGTCGCCGAGATTTTTGGGTTTGAGTTGAGCGAGAATAGGGTCCCGAGTTTCTTTGAAATAGAGCTTGGCCCTTTTAGGCCTTGTTGCTAGTCATCGAGTGAGAGTTTTCTAGACCATTCAAAAATAAATATAGCCCTAAGGCTTTCACAAATAGTCCCCGAGTGAGAGTTTGCTTGAACTCAGGCGGCCTTGAAAACTTGCTTTGATAGTAAAATGAAGATAGACCTAAGGCGTTATGGATGGTCGCAAAGCAAGGATACACTCAAACTCGGATGGCCACTGGGCTAAAGTAATCGAGAGAGTTTAAATTGAACTGAAGGCAAAGATGGCCCTGAGGCTTTATTAATAACCCTCGAGTGAAATCTAACTCGGACTCAGGTAGCCTGGGGGCCAAAAAATTGGGTGAATGACCCGTACTTGTAATGGCAAAGATGCTCGAGATCGAGCACCATCTCGAGGCTAGGTTTATGTGGATAGCTCCTTAGAGCCCATCATTATAACAACAGAGATCCTCTAGATCGGGCTCCATCTCGAGGCTCGATTGACATAGGAATGTTTGACCACTCGAACGTTGTACGATAGCGTTACTCGTATGACACGGCTATGAGGTTACCGAAGTGGTCCTGCCGGCGTACTTCCTCGAAAATGATAATGGCTTAGTCAAAATTAATAGGCCTTTTGGAGTAGGTGGATAGTCGCCACCTGCTCTATATATGACTTTGCAACCTCTTATTTGAGGATTCCACTACTTTGAGAAGTTATCCTTTACATAAAGTCACCATTTCAATTCAAAGCTTTTGCCTAAGTTCTCATTTCCCTTTTCTTGTTTCACCATAATTATGGCTGCTATGCCCAAACCCGCTCACCAAGAACATGAGAGTTTTGCCTCTGCTTCCCGCTTGGTCGGTGCTACACTGCCCGCGTCCAGTGAGCTTTTCACGCCCCAAAATTCGAGGAGCGCGACCGGCGCTCAACCGAGTAAACCCGACTGAGCAAGCCTGTTATGTTTCATTCTACCCAAACTAATTCATGAATAAATAGGAGATGGACTCCATTTATCATACATAGTAAGTATTTCATGAACAACTTCGACTTTATTTCCATTAGAAGCTTAAACCATAATTATCAAGATATTGAAAGTTTATAAATCTTTGTAAAACATCAATATTTTTACTTTAATTCCCAATACCAAACAGCACCCACAACCTGCCTATAGAGCCTCTAAATATAACTAAATAATAATGTGGAAATGCCGGCAACAAGGCTCCGGCTATACCTCTAAATACAAAGTACATAATAAACAATCGTACAGGGCCTCGAAATGAAGTGGGGCTCACCAACTCAGCTGAAGGGAAGATGCATCACAAGCTGCGACCAACACTGCCTACTATGGAACCACCTACAATTATAACACGAATGTAGCGCCCCCGGCAAAAGAGACGTTAGTGCCATTGAATAGCACTAGTATGTATAACTAAACACCATCTAATTAGAAAGAACTATCAAACAAGAATAAAGAAATCACAAGTGAAACTCAAACACTTTAAATGATCACAACATTATCAAATAAAAGGGATCACATAGCTTTCACATAAATTTCCATAACTCTAGGTTGTGTTTTATAGCCCGTCCATTGAGTTCACATATCATATTATATTTCATAGCCCGTCCATAGGGTTCACACATCGTATTATATTATACACCTATGCACTTCATAGTCCGTCCATAGGTTCCACATACTATATTATACACCTATGCATTTCATAGCGCGTCCATAGGTCCCACGTATTATATTATACACATATGTGTTTCATAGCCCGTCCATAGGTCCCACATATTATATTATACACCTATGCGTTTCATAGCCCGTCCATATAGGTTCCACATATTATATTATACACCTATGCGTTTCATAGCCCGTCTATTCGTTCCACATATTATATTATACACCTATGCGTTTCATAGCTCGTCCATAGGTTCCATATATTATATTATACACCTATGTGTTTCATAGCCCGTCCATAGGTTCGCATATCAATTAATAGGCACATGGGGCCTCCATCATTACAGCATACTTAGCACTAGGCCACATTTCATAACTCATTCTCTTATTTCGCACATTTCACATCATTTCCACATATTTCACGTCAATATCAATTTCAACAACAAGCCATTTAATTCAAGATTTCAAATACACATGAGAGAAACCATAAATCCTCGGCATATACAATATCTCAGAAATCATACACCTCAAGTTTATTGGCAATGGAACCTTAAACACAATGGATTCTTCCAAATCGATAGAGGGGATACACCAACCCGTAATGAAAACACATCAAAGGCATAAGCAAGAAATTACACCAATTATTCTGAATCATTCTTTTTCAATCATGACGATATAAAATTTCAACATCGAAGTCCGTAACAACTCGGATCACATTGGATGTACTCACAAGGCAAGACATTGTCTCGAATAACCACTTATGGCATAAATTGTGTATAAAGACTTTTGGCACTTTGTTATGAAGTCATGTATTGAAAGCAAAGTCGAGGCTCATTTCATAATTTGTTACATATTTCCACATGTCATAGACATCACCAGGTACAGTTATAATTCAAGTTCTCGGCACGTTGGCCATACTCTATTTCCCAAATTCATTTTGATTTATTTCAAACATCTCTACCCATAGAGGATTTCACATAGTTTGGTATAATAATCTCAATTTAAACTTGACCTGAAGTCTAGGCATTTTAGCACATAGTTCCCAGTTTTCACATATCCTCATTTACCAAGAATAACATACTAAACACATTGAGGTACATCTTTCACATATGTTCTTGCAACACCCAAATCCTTTGAAATAATAAATACTACATAAATCAAATTCCGTACTTACAACATACGTAGGGTCACCATGGGAGCTCAATTTCTAGGAAGACGGAGTTTTAGCCATACATACCTTTCTTGAGCTTTCCTTTAATTCCTACGATAATCCGGAAATTCTAGCAACTTCAATCTATTTTGAGACACAGCAAAATTGAACACAAATTAGGAAGATATTCATAATTCTAGCTCATTTGAGTATTTTATCAAATACTAGTTGGGCATCTTGATTTCAAATCCCCTTTTCAAGATTTTCTTTATTCCCTAACCCAATCTTTACTTATTTATGTTAAACAATATTCCCATAAATATAAGTTGTACATTCATGTATACATAATAGTATTACACCCAATAATCATACCTCAATACCCCATCTTATACTCCAAACTCGATATTAAAACCTAGGGTATAGAATCTTACCTCTTAGATGAAGAACTTGTGATTGGGTTCTTTGATTTTTGAAGATTGATGCAAGATTTGGATGATTTAAATGTTGGGTTCCTCCTTCTCTCTCTAAAATTCTCTCACCTATCTCTAAAATTAGTAGAAAATGACCCCAAATGAAGCCCCAAAGGCTATATATCAAAATGGGGTCGGGTTATAAAAATTAGAAAATTAACCCTCCGATGTCAACTATGCAATCGCAGAACGGACCGCAGATTGGGTATGCGGCCGCAGATTCATCGCAGAACTCGTTGCCCATAACTGGGCTATTCTGCCTCATTCTGCGACCATTCTGCGATCGCATAATGGATCTGCGGTCCGTAGAGTTAAATCTGCGATCGCAGATTTCACGAAGAATCGCATTTTTTCAGCTTTTGGTAATGTGATAATAACTTTGTGTAGGAATGTCCAAATGACGAACGGTTTGAAGCGTTGGAAACTAAACTGAAAGAAATTTCATTTGATAGGTTATACATCACCTAAAACCTTATAATATTTAGATATGCTCGTTCAAAGTATGGGCTAGTGCAAGATCATTGGGAATTTTAGCCTATTATGAACTTTCCTAATTTTTCTTAGACTTAGGCCTTTCCTTGGAACCCAAATTACTTACCATAAGAATTATACACATATTTACCAAATCTAATGGATGTAAAATATATTAATAGCACATAAAAATATTATAATAAGCCTACGTGACACCACAAAATCCTAAATTACTTGACAAAATTTTTCGGGGCCTTACATTCTCCCCCTCCCCCCCCCCTTAAGATCATTCGTCCTCGAATGAGGAGTAGTTTCCGGCTTAAAGGCTTAATATAATCTATCTCTTTTCTTACCTACCTCAAGACCTTAAATTTTAACTAACTCCTAAATTTTTCAGAAATTTCGGCAGAGTCTCTTTTGTAACTAGGTCGATCCACCTGCTAGAGAATCACCAAAATCGTCTTAACAACACATCCACGACTAGACAGAGCACAACAATGTATAATAAACAATCCTAATCCCAGTATTACAAGCACTACATTGTCATAAGGACACCAGAACATGGACTTCACAGTTTTATATTAAAACACATATATGGTACCTTCCAAATCAAAACTAATTGATATTCAATCAAGAAAAAATATTTTCCTTTCACGACACTTTCAGCCTTCTAGATGACCTTCTCAACTTACAAGATATATCATGAAACATTCTCGGAAATAATATCAACTCCCAAACATACATAACAAGGATGACAGATAGACACATCGCAAGAGTTAATTATCCATTGACTTTACCTTTAGTAATTTCTATTGTACAATTTATATTCCACCGGATATTGCAATTCATGGTAACAACAACAACCCACAATTCCATCATATAGCATCATACCATCAAGAATTCCATTTCATAGTAACCAAACAATCATGGGTTAATGATGGTCCTTACCAGCTATTAATGTAATCATAAAGGTGTTCATCAACAAGAATATAATTTCATTTCAATCAACAATCCATATGAAGTCAAGCCACGATGATTCTTGCCAGTAGTGCATCATATAGGATATTACCATGATCATATAGTTCAATAAAATCAATTCATACACCTCTTTTATCACTACCTTCTTAGACATAAACATATGGAAACACAAAGTACGCGAGGTACAGTTAGAGGGAACATCATACTCCTAGTGCAAACTAATGTGTAATACACTTATGTTACCTTTATTATCAACTCACATAACATCTTCAAGGAAAAATATGGAGAATAGCCTGCTCACCTTCCAAACTCTAAATCTCCAGGCGAACACTCACACTAAACCCTTGATGACCTTCAACAAGCACTCTTAGATGTGCTATCATAAACTGAACATAAAATTACCTATCAAATATATATATGATCACACTATGAAGCTTCATCTTTGACTCATTTGAACATACAATACCCAATGGATCTAATACAATGAGGAACAACAGAGTTCAAGATCAGGCTAGAGTTATTCAGGAATCCATTATCGGAAAGAGATCATTCAATTTCAGTAATTGTGGCATGCTATCAACCCTTGATGAATCTTGAAGTGATATGAGAACCCAATGAGATAGTATAGAATAATCATGGAGGGTTTGCAGATGTTCATAATGAGTTCTTCATGTATTTCAACTTGAGAACTACCCAGATGCTAATGACATGTAGAAAAATATGAGAAACAGGCGTTGTACCATAATAAATCCCAAAGGTGTGCTTGATCTTGACGGAGAGCCTAGTAAGGGTCCTTACGAGAAAGGAAGTGTTACCATGACTCATAGAAGGATATGTTCTCTCATGATTATCGAACAAGTGTGAGGAAACTGGCACAACGGATTCACTAACTAAAGTACACAATGAACACATGTTATGGAGGTATAAAGAGAAAGTAAAAATTTGTTATAAGCTGGACATACTTCTGCTACATTAACTCCCAACTGCAATATACGACCATGACATGGTCAACCACAATACTAGGACAAAGTGAGCTACTTACTGCGGGATGTCCCAAGTGGATACGATAGTTATGGTGATACATAATCTTCCTATGACGTAGATGTGGGGATCTTAATTTTCAGAGAGACTTTATGCCCACGGTGACCATTTCAATTGACGTGCACTGATGTGGGTTGTTAAGGTATACCTTTATGTTACTAGGCAGTGAGAAGCTTTCATAATGATGTTCGCAAGAGAGTAGATTGACTATTCAAACCATATAAGCCATGTACACAACTGAGTGAAGGAGTGACTCTAGAAGTATTTGTCCAATTAAATAAAAATATTCTGCACGAAATTCATCAGATATACTCTCTTAGTGAGAATTTAGGAAAAGCAAGTGGGAAGTATCAACCCTTGAGTTATAACTCAATTCAAGGACATAATTATAGAACTTAGTTTCACAAGAATGCAAATAAGAGAATTCATAATAGAGTAGATTCATGTATAGTGTGTCTCGTTCAAAAAGTTGATACACACAATGTTTTGTTATTCAACACCTTGTTAAGGCCACATTTATGATAACTCTTCAATATGGATGTACATATACAATGAGTAGAAATTCTTATTTGACTCACTTAACGATGTTAGGTTGATAGGGCAATAGCTTAATCGATACCCCTCGACTCTACATCTCTAACGTACGTAGGTAACATACTGATATAACATATGATCTGATGGTGCAGAGACATCAATAGGGACAAGGACACTCCCCTATTAGCGATATGTTTTACCAATCCATCTACATCTCAGTACATTCTCCTAACAAGTCATTGGGCAATCCACTCGGACTCAATGGTGGGATCAATCCCTCCTTACATGCCTCAAATTCGTGGATTATGGAATCAAGGTTACCAATCTTGAGAATAAGATTAGAGAGAAAATTAGCTCCCTAACTTGAGCTCTATTGCACGATTGGAGTATCAAAGAAGGGTGAAATTCCTAAATGTCCCAATAGCCTCCAACTTATAGATGTGGTAGACAACACACCGATAAGAAGGACTCTACTAGACACGGCTCCGAGACATCCTAGGACACTTTAAAACCTTAGGCTCTGATACCATGTTTGTCACGCCCCAAAATCCGAGGAGCGCGACCGGCGCTCAACCGAGTAAACCCGACTGAGCAAGCCTGTTATGTTTCATTCTACACAAACTAATTCATGAATAAATAGGAGATGGACTCCATTGATCATACATAGTAAGTATTTCATGAATAACTTCCACTTTATTTACATTAGAAGCTTAAACCATAATTATCAAGATATTGCAAGTTTATAAATCTTTGTAAAACATCAATATTTTTACTTTAATTCCCAATACCAAACAACACCAACAACCTGCCTACAGAGCCTCTAAATATAACTGAAGAATAATGTAGAAATATCGGCAACAAGTCTCCGGCTATACCTCTAAATACAAAGTACATGATAAACAATCGTACAGGGCCCCGAAATGAAGTGGGGCTCACCAACTCAGCTGAAGGGAAGATGCATCACAGGCTGCGACCAACACTGCCTGCTATGGAACCACCTACAATTATAACACGAATGTAGCGCCTCCGGCAAAAGGGACGTTAGTGCCATTGAATAGTATTAGTATGTATAACTAAACATCATCTAATTAGAAAGAACTATAAAACAAGAATAAAGAAATCACAAGTGAAACTCAAACACTTTAAATGATCACAACATTATCAAATAAAAGGGATCATATAGCTTTCACATAATTTCCATACCTCTAGGTTGTGTTTTATAGCCCGTCCATTGAGTTCACATATCATATTATACACTTATGCGTTTCATAGCCCGTCCATAGGGTTCACACATCGTATTATATTATACACCTATGCACTTCATAACCCGTCCATAGGTTCCACATACTATATTATACACCTATGTGTTTCATAGCCCGTCCATAGGTCCCACATATTATATTATACACCTATGCCTTTCATAGCCCGTCCATAGGTTCCACATATTATATTATACACCTATGCGTTTCATAGCCCGTCCATAGGTTCAACATATTATATTATACACCTATGCATTTCATAGACCTTCCATGGGTTCCACATATTATATTATACACCTATGCGTTTCATAACCCGTCCCTAGGTTCCACATATTATATTATACACCTATGCGTTTCATAGCTCGTCCATAGGTTCCACATATTATATTATATACCTATGCGTTTCATAGCCCGTCCATAGGTTCCACATATTATATTATACACCTATGTGTTTCATAGCCCGTCCATAGGTTCCACATATTATATTATACACCTATGCGTTTCATAGCCTGTCCATAGGTTCGTATATCAATTAATCGGCACATGGGGGCACCATCATTACAGCATACTTAGCACTAGGCCACATTTCATAACTCAATTTCTTATTTCCTACATTTCACATCATTTCCGCATATTTCACGTCAATATCAATTTCAACAACAAGCCATTTAATTCAAGATTTCAAATACACATGAGAGGAACCATGAATCCTCGGCATATACAATATCTCAGAAATCATACACCTCAAGTTTATTGATAATGGAACCTTAAACACAATGGATTCTTCCAAATCAATAGAGGGGATACACCAACCCGTAATAAAAACACATCAGAGGCATAAGCAAGCAATTATACCAATTATTCTAAATCACTCTTTTCCAATCATGACAATATAAAATTTCAACATCGAAGTCTGTAACAACTCGGATCACATTGGATGTACTCACAAGGCAAGACATTGTCTCGCATAACAACTTATAGCATAAATTCTATATAAAGCCTTTTGGCACTTTGTTATCGAAGTCATGTATTGAAAGCAAAGTCGAGGCTCATTTCATAATTTATTTCATATTTCCACATGTCATAGACATCACCAGGTACAGTTATAATTCAAGTTCTCGGCACGTTGGCCATACTCTATTTCCCAAATTCATTTTGATTTATTTCAAACATCTCTACCTATAGAGGATTTCACATAGTTTGGTATAACAATCTCAATTTAAACTTGACTGGAAGTCTAGGCTTTTTAGCACATAGTTCCCATTTTTCACATATCCTCATTTACCAAGAATAACATATTAAACACATTGAGGCACATCTTTCACAAATGTTCTTGCAACACCCAAATCCTTTGAAATAATGAATACTACATAAATCAAATTCCGTACTTACAACATACGTAGGGGCACCATGGGAGCTCAATTTCTAAGAAGAGGGAGTTTTAGCCATACATACCTTTTTGAGCTTTCCATTAATTACTACGATATTTCGGAAATTCTAGCAACTTCAATCTATTTTGAGACATAGCAAAATTGAACACAAATTAGGAAGATATTCATAATTCTAGCTCATTTGAGCATTTTATCAAATACTAGTTGGGCATCTTGATTTCAAATCCCCTTTTCAAGATTTTCTTTATTCCCTAACCCAATCTTTACTTATTTATGTTAAACAATCTTTCCATAAAGATAAGTTGTACATGCATGTACACATAATAGTATTACACCCAATAATCATACCTCACTACCCCATATTATACTCCAAACTCGAAATTAAAACCTGGGTATAGAATCTTACCTCTTAGATGAAGAACTTGTGATTGGGTTCTTTGATTCTTGAAGATTGATGCAATATTTGGATGATTTAAATGTTGGGTTCCTCATTCTCTCTCTAAAATTCTCTCACCTCTCTCTAAAATTAGTAGAAAATGACCCCAAATGAAGCCCCAAAGGCTATATATCAAAATGGGGTCGGGTTATAAAAAATAGAAAATTAACCCTCCGATGTCAACTATGTGATCACAGAACGGACCGCAGAATGGATATGTGGGCCACAGAATCGTCGTAGAACTTGTTGCCCAGAACTGGGATGTTCTGCCTCATTCTGCGACTATTCTGCGATCGCAGAATGGATTTGCGGTCCGCAGAGTTAAATCTGCGATCGCAGATTTCACGCAGAATCGCATTTTTCTAGCTTTTTGTAATTTGATAATAACTTTGTGTAGGAATGTCCAAATGATGAACCGTTTGAAGCGTTGGAAATTAAACTGAAAGACCTTTCATTTGATAGGTTACACATCACCTAAAACCTTATAGATATTTAGATATTCTCGCTCAAAGTATGGGCTAGTGCAAGATCATTGGGAATTTTAGCCTTTTATGAACTTTTCCAATTTTTCTTAGACTCCTTTCCTTGGACCCCAAATTACTCACCATAAGACTTATACACATATTTAAAAAATCCAATGGATTTACACTATATTTATAGCACATAAAAATATTATAATAAGCCTACATGACACCAAGAAATCCTAAATTACTTGGCAAAATTTTCCGGGGCCTTACAGAGCTAAACTCGAGATGTTTTCTCTCGGGGTGGGACTTTACATTAGAGAGACCTCCTAATGTTCAGGGCCATTGGGAGCATGCATCGAGTTTCATTTTATCAATAGGAGAGGAACCCCTCAAGGAAGTGAGGAGAGACTGCAGATGGGGAAAAAAGGTGGTACTACAGGTGCCTTCCCTGGAAGAGAACATCATGGATCATGTAGAGGGATTGTTTAACGTATACACGTACCCCTTTACATTGGGCACTCTCGATAAAGTCGTGCTCGACTTCTATTAATGATATTTGGCCACCCTGGCATAGGTTTACCCGTTGTTCTAGAGTACAGTATTGATGATAAGGTTCTTTGCGGAGGAAGCCGGGCTTGAGTTCACCCTTAGCCATCTTATCAGATTGTGCCAGCCCTTTCATTACCAAGGTATGATACTTTACGATGTCGATCCACC
Organism: Nicotiana glauca; assembly: GCA_026770625.1. NCBI lineage: Eukaryota > Viridiplantae > Streptophyta > Magnoliopsida > Solanales > Solanaceae > Nicotiana > Nicotiana glauca. Next base: position 18,148 of record MU685290.1, on the reverse strand, counting down.
AGTCTCTTCGTTGTTGAAGATGAAGAAGATTTGGACCGAGGGTGGATGAGTCGATTTGTTTGTGTACGGACTGTCAATGTTATCCCCATGGAGTTCCTGCCATTTCTTGAGAAATGGAATTTTACACGTAACTAGTACACTTGTGTTTTTATATTTTTGTTCATGGTGGAGGCGGACTCCGTAAAAATGTCTTCCCTTTATTTTTTTACAACAATCCCATGGATGCCATACGAGGTCCCTGACCTGGCAGATTGGACTTAAAAGCTGGCAGCTCGCTCGACCTACGATGAGTGTAAGTGGCAAGACATGTCGAAGGGTAGATGGGAAACACCACGGTATGTGCTGTGTGGTTCATTTTCTTTGAACGGTACTTTCTTTTACGTGTATTACCTCTGTTACCACGGGTATTGGAGACTTTCCTTAGATGGAATCGTGCCCCCTCGGAGAACAGGAAGGATTGTCATATTCGAGGCCGAGGAATAATAACAAACGAAAGGAACCCTTGAAGGGAGAAGGTACTCATAACGAGGCAAGCCCTGCTCGGAGGCTCAAAGAAGATGTAATAGCTGAGCCTTCAGCACCCGAGGCTTTTATCCTCGAAAAAATGATTCCTCTTTTGTCACCGTCTTCTTTTCCCATCAAAGGTACTTCGAGGGATAAAGATTTTCTGCCGCCATCTACTTCTCCCATTGAAGGTACTTCGAGGGATATTTAAGCCTAGGGGCTACCTAAATTAAGCGGGGTCTTAAGCGATCATATTACCATCGAGAGTGGTTCTACAAGGGCCGATGAAACCATGCCTGTAGATATGTGCTCAACTTTTGAGGAAGCTCATCGGCTCTATTATGTGGTGAGTTTTGGTCGACTGTATTGGTTTTTCAGTTTTGCACTTTCACTTTCTTACTGAGCTTCTTTTTGAAAGGCCTTTGACAAGCTCAATTCTGATCTGCTTCGCCGTCAAGCCAGGTTGAGAAAATCCTTGGACGAGGAGAAATCCTGTCACACCTCCTTTTTTACACACCTACCCCGAAGGATAAATGTATAAGGGAGTTTTTCCATTTAAAGTGACATTGTTCGAAATGGGATTATTCATTTATTTTTAAGAGTTGCCACTTGGGAAAGGATTGGATTTTGGTGTCCCAAGTCACCGGTTTAACTTAAATCCCAAATCGAGGAAAATTTCGACTTTTCGAATGGAGTCTGCGAACCAGAAATTCTAAGTAAGGAATTTTGTTGACCCGAGGGAAGGTGTTAGGCACCCCCGGGTCCCGTGGTTCTAGCACGGTCGCTTAAATTGTTATAGATGGTTGAAATCTGATTTTAAAACATGTTATCCTATAGTGCAAGTTTAAAGATTATTTACCGCTTTAATTAAAATTTGAAGAAAGTGAACGTCGTTTAAAAATGTGTTTTCGGATCACGTAACATAAAATGCATCCGGATCCTCAACACATTCTTACTCGACGTTTTTGGATTTGGATTTGAGTTGCATGAAATGCACACCCGTATTTAAGAAAGTAAATTATTAAAAAGCGCACCTAAAGTGACTAACGCGTTATTATCTTTGGGGAGGGCCGTGAAATTCGTTAAACGGCCCATCCCTAAATCTAAGTATTTTAACATAACCAATTATTAAGGGCCCCGTAAATTTATATTTTTTTATCTGGCGAGGTTCGTCTCATTTTATTTATAGGCGAATCCTAAAGTAAACTAAAATTTTCTACATTTTATTGTCTCTAAAATAGAAGAAAGAATCTTAGTCAATTAATATTATTTAAAGACCATTAATTGGATCTATGGGTCAACAGCAATTCAAATCATTGACCGGCTCGGGCTTTGAACACAACCTGCCTTAAAAGAATGCCTTAAAGAAATTAAAACCCAAATATGCATGTAAACGGGCCACTCACCAGCCTAGGCCTAGATCCAAAGAATGCAACATTTAAAATAGGACCTAGGCCGTTTTTCTTATCACTGATCCCAAAATTGCCCAAAGGCAGGCTGACACCCGAAATCTTACTTCAATTATCGGCAAAAATGAAGCTTATTCAAATCACTTTAAATGTTTTCACCAATTGTGATCAAAGAGAAGTGACGTTTGTATATCCGAATTAATGAGATAGTGTTCAAATCATCTATGTAATTGTTCTTTCGACCTATCATGAGATTAATTATCCGTAAGTGAATAACAAGCTGGAGATAGTGACTTATTAACACAGGCAAATTGGTGATTTATGCATTAAGCCAAACTAACATTATTAATCAGCACTTAAGCTGTTTGTGATCTTAGAGCCAAACCCTTGAAGTTACTACTAGTTATGCCTAGCTTTCTTCATATACAAAGTCTGCTATTGACTTTGATTCAACTTTCATTTCTAGCTGTGAGCACGTGATTTTTGCCCTAAGAAAATTATTCCTAAAATCCAAACAAAATAATTTTTCATTATTTTTACAATTTTGTTGATATTTTTGCATTTTTGTGTTAATTAGTTGCATAATAATTCATACTAAAATTACAAAAAATATGCATATGCATTAAAAATTTTAATTTTATAATTTTAGTATTAATTCATTTTGAAACAATTTAAGGAAAAATTAAAAAATAGCATTTTAGTGTTTTAATTGGAAATTGCTATAAAATAGTTATTAAATAAATTTTAGAATTTAAATTAGTTTTAGTTTAACAATTTAATAAAGCAAAAAAATGGAAAAAGAAAATATACAAAAAATAAAAAAAAATACAAAACACGAAAAGAAAAATACAATACAAAAATAATATGAGCGGGATACAAGAAAATAGATAAAAGAACAAAAGAAATGGACTGTTTTTTTTTTTAAATTGGGCCAAGTACCCCAAGCCCAAACCAAAAAATACCCCAAGCCCAAAAGAGTATATGATCCGGTCTGTCCTGACTATAGTCCAAACGATGCCATTTAAAGATTTTCAATCACAAGCCTTGATCTTTTTAATCTAATGGATAGGGTTGATCTCTTCATTAAAAGAAACGATGTCGTATAGCAGCTCAAGGAATCTGAGCCGTTGAAATATTTTAATCCAATGGCTCCGGTTTATTATTACACTTTTAATATACCAAAATAAAATCAAAACCCTAAAACCTTTCATTCTTCTTCTTCTTCTTCTCTAGTCAGCCACCCCCATTACCTCACCGACCCCTGCCGGAACCCTACCGGTGGGAAACACCAGTTACACTAACCAGCCCCCAAATAACACCATAGAACCACCTCGAGCCCTTGATCCTACCCCTCTACTTCTTTTCCTTCGAATCCCCTTCTTTCGCTTCGAATATCCAAAAATGTGTCGCCGGAACCCTAACGCCGGCGAACACAACTTCGTCCAAACTAGCCCAAAATCACGCCTTATCACCTCCTGACCACCCTCAACACGATTCTAAATGTTTTGAGCCTAAAATCCAACTGGATTGGCTCGAAACAAGTCTGAAAATCCTCCAGTGAAGTCAAAAGTTCAAGAAAATTGCCCATTCCGTCTTGATTGTTTAAAGATGGTCCAGTGATAAAAAAAAAAGGACTAAAAAAAAGCTAAGTTTTTTCTTCTCTTTTCTTTACTTCTGTTTCTTGCATACACGTTTTTTTTTTTTTTTTTGGTTTTTATCATGAATCTCTTAAATTCTATGTGTTTAGTCTTATTAGGGTTTACTGACTTTTAGTAATTAGATATTAATATTAGGTTTTTAATAGATTCTGATTAATTTTGATTAAGTAAATTGATATCAAAAATAGTATAATTGGATTTTCATGATCCTCAGTGTGATTTTAATTGTTTGTTTAGCTTCTGAAATTTGTTGATTTTGATAATTGTTAGTCAATGATAATTTTGGATAATTGTTAGTCAGTATTAATAATAAGTTTGATTACTTAGGGTTAATAAGTATTGTTTTAGTTATAGCTGTTAAATGATAATCAGTAATTAGTTGGAATTAAATTAGATTAGATAATTAGTTTGTTAAAATCTGTAGTTCAGGGGGTAAAAGGGATTAAAGGGTAATAGGGTAAAATTCGACAGTTCAGGGGGTTAAAAGGGTAAAAAGCAGCAGGGTACTTAGTAAAAACAATCAAAATTCAAGGATATTTTGGGAATCCTAAAAGGGCAATGGGGTAGATTTTTAAGTGAAGTGGGGTAGATAGGGAATTATATTAGGATAGAAGGTTCTAGATGGGGTAACTAGCATAATTCTTAACAAATAAGGATAGTTAATTGAAATACAAAATAAAGAGTAAGGGTATAAGTGAAATAAAAAAGGACTAAAGCATAAAATCTGAAATTCAAAGTTCCCTCCAATTCTAATTCTATAAATAGGCATTGATATGCCTCATTTTATAAGTTTTGAAAATCTGAAAAATATCTCCTAAGTAATCTTCATTCCTAGATCTGAATTTCAAATTCATAGTTTCAAACCCCCCAAAATATTAGAACTAGTGAAAATCCATAATATACTATTACAATTGATCATTTGATACAAAATTTGAGGCTTGTACACTGATTCTCATTAGTTCCGATGGTCAAATGTTGATGAAATGTGTACTGATTTGATTGAGTGTGTGTGATCCTGGAGTTAAATTCTGTTGTTGTGGTTGAATTTCTGGTGTTGTGAAGCTGTGATCTGCTGTTCAAATTGCTATTTAAAATTTACTGTTCGAATCCTCTATTTCATTCTGTTTCAGGTACTCATTCTCCAATCTCTATTCTATGTAATTGAGAATTAGAAATTGCAATGAAGATTTTTTTAAGTCATTTGAAATTTATTCTCTATTAGCCTTTTACTTGTTAGTCATTTAATTAGCTATGATTGAAATGTATTTGTAATAGGTACATGAGTTGTATAACTGGACTCACGAACTGTTAATGGACATTCTAATGATGTGCTATTAGTTAGATTACTATTTTATAAAGATACTTACAGATTTTTTTTAATTTGCAAATTGTGAAGAATAAAAGTTAGTGTAGAGTGTTGTATAGAACTGATATTAGACTGTTTTAGGTGATAAATTGTGTAATTTCATTTCTCAATTGATAGAATATTATGTTTAGATTTAATTCAATTTGATAATGTTACTCATGCTGTTAGGTGTTAGTTTTTCTTAAATAAAACTTTTAAATAGTTTGTGGTTATTCTAAAAGGAAATGGTGAATAACAGATTTGAAAATATGATAGTACTAGTAGCAAAAGTATAAGAGTGTATTTGAACTAAAGATCGATGAAGTTTTTTTTAACTTGAATTCTCGTAAGCAATTTTTATAAATTCATAAAAAGTCAGGTTATTTGATTGATATTCTATTATTTAACCTATTTAGAATAAGATCTCATCTTGTTAGATCAAATACTGTTTCATTTTGTTAAAATCTAAAAAGTATATTGGTAATACTTACATCAAACATTTTTTTAGAAATTTAGTGAACACATTTAAATGAACTGAAAAAATATCAGGATTTAATATTTCAAGTTAAATTGAAATCAGTTATTTTTGGATTTACAAAGTGAGCCAACAGCCCTATTGCAGGCCGTTTTGGGCCAGTGTATCAATAGGAGGCCCAGATCTAATTAGAGTGATATTCACTCAGATTTGGGCCCAATTTGAGATAGCCATCAATTAATTAGTGTTTAAAAGAACATGTTTAGCTTCTGTTGTTGAAAAAGCCTTGCTGAAATGTGGATAAAGGCAAAATCCAAGTATAATGAGATTAAAAAAATATAAATAAATTAAATATCTAGGGACATCGAAAATTAATACATGAATATAAAATTGAATTCTTAATGAGGTAGCGGGCTCAAGCTAAAAGGTTCCCCTTTTGTTTGAGTTCGGACTTGAATTGGGAGTTCGAATTTATATTCATGGATTAATTGACCTTTAGAGACAAAAATAGAAAAACTTAGCTACTTTAGTTTGGCCTTAGATAAATAACAATGAGACGAGCCTCGCCAAATAAAAATACATAATTGCAGGGCCCTCATTAATTGCTTATTAAAATACTTAGTATTCGGGATAGGCCGTTTAGCGAATTTCACGGCCTTCCCAAAAGATAACAATACGTTAGCCACTTTAGGCGCAATTTTAAATAATCTTACTTTCCTAAATACGTGTGTGCATTTTATGCAACCCAAATCCAAATCCAAAAACGTTGAGTAAGAATGTGTCGAGGATCCGGGTGCATTTCATGTGACGTGATCCGAAAATATGTTCTTAAATGAAGTTCACTTTCTTAAATAAATAATTGACAAAAAGCGGTAATTAATTCTAAAATTACACAAGTAGGGTAACATGTATTAAAATCAAATATTTTAGCCAAATATGACAGTTGAG